>CANDYM010000696.1:70888-117586 GCA_947397865.1 Polietes domitor
CTGTCCGTCTGTCCGTCTGTCTGTCTGTCTGTCTGTCTGTCTGTTGAAAGCACGATAGCGGCCGAACGAAATGAACTAGGAGGTTCAAATTTGTCCTAAATGTGTCTTATGGTTGTAGATCGGTTGGGATTGAAAGTGGACGAAATCGGCCCAGAGGGAAAAATTTTTCCCTCACAAGGACTGAAAATACCCCTAATATTTAGAGTATTTCAGCATGTTTTTTGAACATATTAGCTTGTATTTAGTTGATATTTGCAATGCGCATTCCCTTTATAGCATAAAAGGGCACCATAGAGTGATTTTTATTTGTAGGGGCCGAAATGGGACAAAAAGGGATAAAAATGGTACCTATCAAACGACAACAGATAGAAACACGAAATTTGGCGTGTACATTCCTCTAATAGAGTAGATACATAATATAAAAGTATTTTTTCCAAATTCGTACTTTTAAGGGGTTAAATGGGGATAGAGGTACTAAAAATAGTACCAACCTAACGGCTGCACCTAGAATAATGAAATTCGATATATACATTCCTCTAATTGCGTAGACACGTAAAATAAAAGAAATTTCCAAAATTCGTACTTTTTGGGGTTCAAATGGAAAAGGGGGATAAAAATAGTACCTACCAAATGATAGCAGCTAGAATCATGAAATTCGAAGTATACATTCCTCTGACTGCGTAGACACGAAGAATAAAACGTTTTTTTTCCAAATTCGTACTTTCAATGGATACAATGGCTACAGGGTATAAAAATAGTACCAACTAAACGAATACAGCTAGAATGATGAAATTCAGTGAGTACGTCCCTCCAATTGTGTAGATACGTAAAATAAAGAGATTTTAGATAGTTGTACTCTTGAGGGGGCAAAATTGGAAAAAGGGGATAAAAATGGTACCAACAAAATGGCCGCCGATAGAATCATGGAATTCGGTGTATAAATTCCTCTGACTGCATAGCCACGTAAAATATTTTTTATCCAAATTCGTACTTTATTTTGTTGCTTTTACGACGTTGTCTTATACTGCGTACGTGTGTAGGTATTTTCAAAATTTATACTTTTGAAATTAAAATAGGATGGAAATACAACCAACAAAACGACTGTAGCTGAAAGTACACTCTCTATCCCCCAATATTTAGGGTATTTATAATTGCTCCCTTATATTTACTTTATGAATTAAAGTATTATTTCCATTATATATACATAGTATAATAATATTAATAGCCTTGGTTTATTAATTAAATTTCTGATTTTCATACATTTGAAATTTGTTGCGGATATTCCTCTTGTAGCTTGGAAGCGCCACAAATAAAATAAAAGTTTTAGCGGGCGAAATGGGACAAAAAAGGATAAAATATGATACCAATGATACGACAACAGCTAGAATCATGAAATTCGGTGTGTACATCCCTCTAATTGCATAGACACGTAGAATAGAGGGATTTTTCGAAATTCGTACTTTAAGGGATATAATTAAAAAGAGGGATACAAATGGTGAAGTTAAAATCATGAAATTCGGTGTATATATTCTGACTATGAAGACTCGAAAAAGGGTTTTTCGAAATTTGTTCATTTTGGCGGAATTTTTCTGTATCTGAAAATGCTTCTTTCTAATGGCGACTGACAATCGCCTAATATTTAGGCATGTTCACTTTCACAATTTCAGCATTTTATTTATATATAGTAGTCTATTCTACACAGTGCGCATAAGTATACATTATAGTTTGAAATAGTAAACAATTATAGTAATGTGCATAAAAATATCACAGTTTTCGTAATATGGTACCGTGCTTCTATGTAAAGTCGACATCCTTTAATCTGCTGGTAATACTGTGGAATGCACTCCGTGGTGGAGGGTATATAAGATTCGGCCCGGTCGAACTTAACGCCTTCTTACTTGTTATTCCTAACATTTAAAGTTTGAATCAAATGGTAGTTGTTGAATATCCAATGCTGTTTTGTTTGATTTTCCAGAAAGGGCTCGATATTATATTCCGACATCAGCATATTTATACTGTTTGCACAAAATATTTGATTATGTAGTATCTTTTTAGCTAGTTTATGGGGCAATCTTTCTTCGTTATAATCAAAGAGAACTCGAATTATATATGTTAAGTGGGATTCCAATGTGTAAATATGTCCATTTTGAATACCAGTTTCTAGCATGAGGGCGTATGTGGGTGTAAAACTCGGTAATCTGAGAATCTTATTAAGAAAATATATTGCCAGTTGTCTACTTCTTCGAAATATGAACAACCCCATATTTGGGATCCATAAGTTTGGATTGCTCTACATACAGCTTGGAATAGTTTCCATTTTGCCTTAATCGAAATGTTTGGTTTACTCAAGAAGCATTTCCATGTTGAATTTATACTGTTTTTTGCAGATTTATTTCTCGACTCTATATGTTTTTTGAGTGGAAGTTTTGGTGTTAAAATCAAACCGATGTATCAGTATTCAGATACAATAGTAATTAATTCCCCATTATAATACCAATTTTCATGTCGAGAAACTTTTCCGCCTTTTTTGAAAATCATTATTTTTGATGTTCCATGTTCCAAAGTTTGCAATATTCTTCCATTTTTTTAATCATGCGTTGTAATATTATGTAACTATGGAAACATAAAATTGGCGAATTGGCAAAAAATATAAAAAAGCAACACAAATTTCGTCCCTTTTCCCAGAATTGTTTATATTAATTAATTTCATTATAGGGGTGATTAATTTAACATTTTTGATTCAATAAGAGCAAGAATATTATTTACTAGCAGTGCCGGCTACTTCGCACTCGGAAAAGTCAGTTATCAATACATCTCTGTTTTGGATAGTATTTATTGAATTTTCTTTTAGTGGATGTAGATAAATCTAAAATAGTAGTTTCGAAACCTCCTATAGATAGCACTCATATACAGTCAAAGGAATGTACTTGTCGATGTGCACTATTTTAGCAGAAATCCTTTCGTATGTGTCATTATTATCATTTTCTACCAAATATTACAACCGCAGAGCCTTTTATATCCTCGATCTCACGTTTCTCCAAACAGTCCTTTTTGCACCTCTTTCCCAAAAAGTACACATTTCGAAAAAGGAAAGTTAAAGTCGGCCGTGGCCAACTATATGCTACCCTACACTTAGACATTACACCCCATGGTGTAGGATATAAAAAAGGTCATTACATTTGAACCGGGTGATTACAATGCAGCTATAAGAGGAGAATACTCTACAAATTCCATACTTCTATCTGTATTTGTAAGAAAATTTGAACACAAACTATGAATGGGAGCTATAATATACTAAGGTTTTCTAGTTGAAATATTAGACGCTTTCCCAAATTTTAGTGTGGTGTTAAATATGTGGTTTCTAGAGCAGAAAGAATCAAATCGGGACCTATATATAATCCGAACCGATGTGACCTACTTAATTAATTTCTATTTGAAACATTAGCTGATGTGCCGAATTGGAAGACAATCTGTTCAAATATGCTATTTCTAGAGCGGAAATAATCAATTCAGTAATGAAAATTTTTATTGGAGCTGTATATATATATATATATATCTGAACTCATCTGACCCATTTTCACCAGACATGTTGAAATATAAGTTGTTTGCCAAATTTGAAGAAAATCTGTCAAAGTTTGTGATTTGTAGAGCGGAAAGAGTCAAATCGGAGGAGACATTTGTATGGGAGCTATAAATCTGAACCGATCTATCCTGTTTTTACCAGAGCTGTTTCTAGTTGAAAATATATTGCGTCTTGCAAAATTGGAGGAAATATTCAATAAAAAAAGTTTCTGATTCGATTACAGCAGTCGCACAGAATCAGAATCAAAATCCATCGGCCAAAATTCAATAACTTTTGTTTTAGTAGACATTTTTGTCTTTGGGTTATTTTTTCTTTTTGGTTCCCCTTTCCATTATTATAAATGAGGTGTACAACCGACAGGCTTGCCAGATGTGGGGATTTTATGATGCTCAAAAGGACAATAAATATGAAATGGGGACATGGAATTTTTGTGGGGATTTCTTAAAATATTTCGGGGATTTTGTGGGGATATTTGAATTACTTTGAAAAATATTTAGTATTTGATTCAACTGGAATATTGTCTTGGTTCATGGTCATATTATATTTATGTAGAATGCAGATTTATTTCTCACTACCTTTATCATGATTTTTAAGTCTGAAACAGAATTGTAATAAAGATAGGAAAAAGCAAATGCCATCGGCAAAACGGATTATTGAAAAGAAAGTCTTACAAAGTATTTTACATCTATATATATGTAAAAATCATGTGTGTATGCCCCGTATAGGACGCCAAACCGGTGGTCCGATACGCTTGAATATTTTACTGTAGCTAACTTTGAGAGAGGGGATGACTTCTGACTATACTATGCAGTCAGAGGAATGTATACATGATTCTAGCTGCGGCCGTTTGGTTGGTACCATTTTTATCCCCTATTTCCTATTTTACCCCCCTAAGAGTACACCTTTCTAAAATCTCTTTATTTTACGTGTCTACACAATTAGAGGGATGTACACACCGAATTTCATCATTCTACCTGTAGCCGTTTAGTTGGTACTATTTTTATCCCTCTGTACCCATTGAATCCCTTGAAAGTACGAATTTGAAAAAAAAGACTTTTATTTTTCGTGCCTACGCGGTCAGAGGAATGTATACTCCGTATGTATATTCATGACTCTAGCTGCGGTCATTTGGTTGATACTATTTTTATCTTCTTTTCCATATTAGCCCAAAAAAGTAAGAATTTCGAAAAATCCGTTTATTTTACGTATCTACGCAACCAGAGGAATGTGTACACCGAATTTAATTATTTTAGGTGCAGCCGTTTGGTTCGTACCATTTTAATCCCTCTATTCACATTTTACCCCTTAAAAGTAAGAATTGTGGAAAAATACTTTTATATTATGTATCTACTCTCTGAATTTCGTATTTCTAGCTTTTGTCGTTTAATATGTACCCTTTTTGCCCCATTTCACCCTCTACGAATAAAAATCACTTTATGGTGCACGTTTTTTGTTATTAGGGGAATGCGCATACCCAATATCAAGTAAGTACAAGAGACATATTGAAAAAATATGCTTAAATACTCTAAAATATTAGGGGTTATTATTATGGGTATTTTTAGTCCTTGTGAGGGAAAATGTTTTCCCTTTGAGTCGATTTCGCCCAGTTTCAATCCCAACCGATCTACAGCTATAAGACGCATTAATGGAAAATGTGGACTCATATCTTCTTTCGTTTAGATGCTAGCGTGCTTTCAACAGACGGACGATCCTGGCAGTATCGCCAGAATGTATGACAGGCGGTTAATTGTTTGTGTTACTAAAATTTGAATACAGTGATGTACAAAAGTGTACACACACTACACCCTCGCCCTTATGAAAAATCTTATAATAAAATATTATTTTTTTTTTTAGAAGATTTTAAACTAATATTATATAACTAATTTTCTATATTATACAACTTCAAGTTGTTTTTATGGATTACTTTTTCAGTTGAGTCTATTTTTATTGTCACATTTGGATTTTCTATGGCTACCACTTCATACGGTCCATGATAAGGTGCTATATGTTTCCTACGATTTTCTAATCTTATTGGATGTTTTGTATTATTCGAATTTTCTTGTCTTCTCTTCTTTGCTGTGTTCAGCATATTTCTAGCTTTGTCTAAAAAATATTTTAATCTAGCTTTCAGTTCATTTGCGTAGTTATCGTAATTGTTATGTATCTCCGTTTTATTTTTGTGATTGTTTTTCTTATACCGAAATGTCCTCCGTACGGCGTATTGTGGTTTTGACGTATTATCTCATATTGTTCCTCTTCATCGAAAATTCTCTGAGGTTTCTTGTACAGCAATATCGTAATATTGGTATCTTTAAGTTTATTGTATTCATCCTTGAATACCTCTTTGGGCATATGGTTAAAAATATCATCACTGTGTTCAAGACAGTATGTGTTGTATCTACTTCTAGATAAAATAGAGTTTAGCTTCTTCATAAAATCGCCGGAGTGATATGAATTTTCACTAAACCTAACGCATGTAACGTTTAATTGTTTATTATGTTCTATTTTGAACATCTTATTTTGCCCTTTTTCCAATATAAATCTCAGTTCACGAGATTTTTTTATATCGATCATCGATGTGCAATCCCACATGTTAAGTCGATGATCATCATTATATTTTTTTGTAATTTTGCCTTCTTCGAGAATTTCCGTATTTTTCATGCTTCTTGTGACAATTAATGTTTTCTTTACCTTTGGGTCATCGTTTGGAGGTATCATGGTTTTTAATATTTCTGAATCAATATGTATACGTGATAGTGCATCTGCATTTGTATTATTTTTTCCTTGCTTGTATATTATTTCAAAATCGTAATCCGAGAGTTCCAATCTAATGCGGGTGAGTTTTGAGCTTGGATTTTTGTGAGCGAATAGCGATACTAATGGTCTATGATCTGTTACTACAATAAATTTTCTCCCATATAAATAAGGCCTAAAGAACTGTATGCCAAAGTGAATTGCTAATAATTCCTTTTCTATTACAGGTTTATTTTTCTCATGTTTATTCAAACTCTTACTTGCATATGATATAGGCAGATCTTCTCCGATTTCCCCTTGAGATAGAATAGCTCCTAGTGCATAATCTGATGCGTCCGTAGTTAATATGAAAGGTTTCTCAAAATCTGGATACTGTAGTATGGGTGGACTAATCAACTTTTTCTTAAGAGTATCAAATGCTTCCTGTCTTTTTTCTGTCCATTCAAATTTTGCGTTCTTTTTAACCAACTCGTTTAGACTACTCGCTATCTGTGCGAAGTCTTTAATGAACCTTCTATAATAATTGCAGAAAGCAACAAATCGTCTTACTTCGTCAGCATTCTTTGGTATGGGGTACTTAGATACTGCCTCGAATTTACTAGGATCTGGCTTTATTCCGTCCGCTGTTATTAAATGGCCCAAATATACTACTTCTGATCGTAGAAATGAACATTTTGACGCATTTAACTTTAAGTTGTATTTAGATAGCCTTTCAAGCACTCTTATTAGGTTCATATTGTGATGTTTCATACTGCATCCAAAAATTATAATATCATCAACATACAGGAACGCGTTTGATTCTAGACCTGCTAAGGCTAAGGTCAGCATCCTTTGAAAGCTATTTGAAGATATTTTAAGTCCAAAAGGTAACCTTGTATACTGGTAGTGCCCGTTAGAAGTTGAAAATGCAGTATATGGTCTCGATTTCTGTTTCATTTCTATCTGGTGAAACGAACTTGTCATGTCCAGGGTCGAGAAATATTTAGCTCTTCCCAGTTTATCCAAAATGTCATCTAGACGTGTCAGTGGGAATTTGTCATTGACTATTTTATTATTCAACTGTCTAAAGTCGACTGCTAATCGCCATTTTTTTATATCTGTCTGTCCTTTCTTTGGCACTAGTAGCAGTGGAGCATTGTATGGGCTGACTGATGGTTCTATTATTCCGTCTTTTAGTAAATCCTGTACTTGTGTTTCTATCTCTTCTCTGTGAGTTTGGGGCAATCTATAGTTCCTAATATATACTGGGTTGGTATCATTCAAATTGATTTCCTGTTACCTTATTTATAGAATTGTGTATCGGAGTGATTATTGTTTTATTTCTTGCGTTAATGGTAAGGGAACAATTTTCATAATCTATGTTGCAGTTGTACTTGCATAAGAAATCTCTTCCGAGAATTCCATCTGTGTGTATTGGGAAGTCTTCTGGAACTAAATGTATTTTATGTGTTATAATTACGCTATCTAGTACTAATTCTACCTCTGTTGAACCGATAGACCTTATTTCCTCATTTGTTATTCCGGTCAGCAGACAGTAGTCATTTGGATTTTCTTTGAAATTTGATAATAGATGTTCCTTGCATAATGTGATGTCAGCCCCCGTGTCAATGAGAAATTTAAAGTTTTTTGACGAATTTTTTATTTCGATGTCCACATAATTGTTTAGTCCAGAAGATACCTTAAATATTCCTTTCCGGTCTAATTTGTTTCTTCCGGAGGTAGAGTTTGAACCACTTCCTCCGGATCTTCGGAGTTTCCCTGGTCCTCAACATAATTTATGTACCTCTTGTTATTGTTCTTATTTTCCCAATGTGGTCTGTTGTTTCCCCTTTGATTCGAGTAATGGTCTCTGCTATTTTCCTTATGTCGGTCATTTTCTCTATCATTATCATTGTCCCTTCGTTCGTTGTTATTGTATCGATTTCTTCCACGTCCTCTACCTTGTCCTGTACCACGTCTGTTGTTTCTAATTGTTTCTAATTTATATGGCTTTCCTAGACTTTTCTTTCCATTGGACGTTGAAGTTTTCAATTCTTCTATAATAATATCCATATGTAGCCAAAATTTTGACACAACTTTTAGGTTTTCTTTTTTTTTTTTTACTTTATATCATTTTTACTTTACTTTACTTTTTTTTTTTTTTTAGACTTTATTTATAACATTTCTGACACTTTCCCTGTTTATATTATTTTTTATATATTTCTTTATATACTTAATGAGTAATACTATGCATAATATAACTATTAGTAGTGCTACTATTTCCACATTGATATTGACAGTGGTCCCCTTTTGTTGGTTAATAATGGTTTCCTCCAGCTTTGTCTGTTGTCCGCCCATCACCTTGTCTTCTTTTCTTCTGTTTTTCCTTGTGTCTTTTATTTTTTACTTTCTTTATTTCTTTTAATAACGATGTATAATGTTCCAACTTTTGTGAAACTATCTCAGTCTGGGTTTCGTCCGCTCCTTCTAACTGTATTTTAAGGCACTCGACCTGTCTTTTGAAGCGATGCAGGCGGTCTTGCCGTAACCCTTTTATCTTTTGGATTGGTCCGTAAGGATATAGAGGCTCCACTATTCCACCTTTTCTTGTGGGAATATATTTTGGGAGTGGTCCGACCTTCACCAATGTCTCCGGGGTGTATTTTATTTCACAATGTGTTGAACTTCTCTGTAATGTTGAATCTTCTATTCTTGCTGGTTTGTATACCGGGACAGTCTCAACTTTTATGATTGGCTCTGGAACATATTGTAGTTCAGAGTACGTCAAGTGTTCTCCTTTTATTGTACCTTCATCAATGCTCTTATTGAGGAGATCTACAAGTCCCTTGTCCCATGTATTTATATTGTCGATCAACTCCTGATCACACATTTACAACAAGGATATTGGATGGTGGATTCTTGGAAATGGTTGTATTAAGCTCGGGTGCGGAATGTAGATCGTTTGGTTGTTTTTCTTGACTGGAAACAACAGGAAACAGTCAGCTTATTGAAGTATATATTTTTTTTTTTTTTGAGATGGCAGGATTTAAGGATGTAGTATTGAAGATGGCAGGATCGCCATGTGCTGAACCTCCACAGGATTTTTGATGAAAAAAAAATAAAAAGGAAAATCAAAAATGGAACTCTAAATCCGTGCTAGGATTTCCACTCATTTAGTGTTGCAAAAAATGATTTTCGTCGAGAGTTAGACTTATCCAGAGATCAAATAAACACCTAAGATCCAAAGTAAAACTCTCGACGAAAATCATTTTTTGGAACACTAAATGAGTGGAAATCCTAGCACGGATTTAGAGTTCCATTTTTGATTTACTAGTAACTTAGGAAACAAGTAGCCCTCTTAAATTTCTTATATATACCTATACTGCTTACAGAAAATGTATAGTAAAATTTTAAGTTTTTTAACTTCTATGTCCACTTATAGTGGGATGATAGTTGTTTTTTGAGGGAAAATACCTTAAGAAACAGATAGGCCTTTTCGTACATGTACTTATGGTGTTTATAAAAGTTGTATAGCAAGTACAAGAACAACTTTTAAATTTATACGAAAAAGACAACACACATTTTTATAAAAAATTACATACCTCTATAAGGATTTTTCATTTACAAAGTGCTTATGTCAAACATACGTTAAATTTGGTTAAATATGAATTTTTACCACTCTGTATATTTTATATGGACTGTATACAAGCTACAGAGTACTATAAATTCATATTTACATATTTTCTAATTTTCAAAATATTTTCTAGCTTGGTTTTACAACAGATGTTTTTCGTTTATACTTTAGGTTGAATATAAAAAAATAAACAAGAGAAAAAGTAGTAACTTTGACAACCTGATTTAAAAAAGAGTTGCCAACTGGCTCAAAATTTTTATATTTTTCTTTTAATATATTCTGAAATTTAATAATTCTTTAATAATTTCTGAAAACACGTTACCAAGGCGTATTTATGCAGGTGATAGCACTAGAACAACAGCAAAGTCGGCAACAACAAAATACAAGTAATTTTTTGAATGGTGAGCCATACTGTCAAAGCAAAATATATGGAATTTAACAGTTTCGGTTACTTTTGAATGAAAAAAATGTCAGTCAGCTGGGCTCGTGCTATCACCTTTATAAATACGCCTTGCACGTTACTTCAAAAATTGACTTTTTGCCTTTCAAATTGTGTTTGGCTCCATCATGCAATTTGCGGATTTATTTGGAAATTTTACTATAACTAACTTCTGAGCAAAGGATTTTTTCTGGAATTAATAGGTCCCAAAACGAAAAGAAATCCGAAAACACATATCTAATCAAACGAATGATTTTTGTAAGTTACCAAAAATTGACTTTCGTTATACAAAAACGCAAATCAACTTTCGTTCGACGTTTTGACGAATACATGGAAAAAATTCATCAGCGTACAGTCAGAGGGAAAAATATCTACACAAAAGGAACGAACATTTAGATTTTCGCCCAATTGATTCATAATTATCATCATATTATTTTCTGTCCGGAGCCACGGTGCTGCAGTCGATTCGTGTCATGGTGGTTTCAGTTGTTAATTCGTTTCATCCATCCCGTGTTGTGTTCAATATTTGCAGATGCATTTCATCTTGACTTTTATGACTTTTTAGTTATTGGTGCGTTCTATTTAAACCATTTCGATAATCACAAACAGCATAGCATCGTCGACCTGATATTAGTCATTAAGACTCCAGCTCAGCTCAGCGTTGGGAACTGGTTGCTGTTGTTTTCAATTGTTTTTAATGCCCGCAAGCAGACTAAAGGAAACGGTTCAAGTAAAAGGTTTTTCTTCATCTTTAAAAGCCTCTATTTAGTTTTATGATTATTGCTGACCGACCGACCATATTGTTTTATTACCTTTTCTCAGAGCAGAGAATTGAGGGGGGGGCTACTTTAATTCTGATGAAAGGTATGCTTGATGAGAAGGACGGCAGGAAGTCATGGGAGTTGTTAAAATTCATCGATGGCGTTAAGCAACATGTGGTTTTTGGCAGCGATATAAAAGCTACACAATGCTAAACAATTTTATAGTTATACCGGAATCAACATTTACAAATGGTCTGAATATGAACTCAGTCAGTCTATCGAATTAGATTTTATATAGTGATGCCCTCCCACCGGGACTAAATGTAACTCTAAACCACGCTAGAGGTCAGCATAATATATGTTTTGAATATGAAATCGATCGATCGAGTGTTGTGTTATAATAAAGATTGTAAAATTTATTTTTATCGAAGGTTTATATGACCATCTCCAACTTAATATTCAGGTTATAAAACAACTTGATACATTATTGATTGTTGCGGAATGAATATCTCTTCTGATTTTAGCATAAAACACAGTAACGTGTGGTTTCGAGACGTGCAGACTGAAATTGAAAATTAGCACTGTTACAAAGATACCACTGTGCGACAGTTCAAAGCACCTGGGAAGTGATTGGGAATATTCACCTTGTGAATATTGTCGAGTAAAACAAGAATCTGTGTGTGAAATTTCCGGCGACATGAAAAATCTACCAAAAATAAAAATTAAAAATGGAAATAAAATATTATCCCAAATGAAGTCAATCCCATAAACAAATGCAATCACATAAGAAAAAATGAAAAATCTCCAAATAAATTTGGGCAGTTTTCATATGAAAAATCGGCTCTAAACGAGGTATATTGGGGATAATTGGGAAACTTCACACATAGATTGTTCTTTTACTCAACGACGATACTGCGAAAGAAGTCCCAAAAATAAAATAACACCCAAAAAATTTACTTTCAAATCATTATTTATATTTCTCAAAGCGGTATTCTAATACGATTTCTTCATATTCAATACCGTCCACTCTACAAAAAAGTACTTTGATCGCAATCTTTAGATGGATGGACGGACAGGCATCGCTAAAGCGACTCAGCTCGCGATTCTAAGTCGATCACTTAAATAGCTCCATTATTTCTTAGTATTCCACGAAGTGATGTATTCCCTACATATTTACAACTTCCGAGGAATACGTTTATTGCAAAAGTTTCATCGTACATTTATACATATATCTTGTTTTCGCAAACATCTGTATTTAATGTTATGATCCCAATAAAAGTCCTTCCTTTATATCTCTACTACTCTTCTGATAACTCAATACTAAAAACGCTCAAATGCACATAAACAGCCCACCTACATTCAATCAACTTCATCATCCAGCCAAGAGTTATGATCAGATAAAATAAAAACAAACAGCCATAATTTGTTCTCTCGAAATTAAATCGAAACAAAAGCACATCAAACCGGCTACAACGAAGCGAAGTCACATCATGTGGACTCAATTCGGCGGCACGTAATGTGGGAGTTGGTGATAAATCCACGCGTTAACTGCAGTGTTAATGACACATAAAAAACGAGACTGCAAAAGTGGATTTCTTTGAAAGACGAACTGGTCTGGCTGCTGGCAGCAGCACGGGTGCAAAAAAATTTAAAATCTAACAAAGTGCGAGCGAGCAATGATTAAGCGGAAATTAAGCGATTCTGAATGTTTAAGCTTAAACATATGGGAAATGGATATGCGAATCAAAAAAATTGGATTTATTTTGTCTCTTCTAAATAAAGGGTGATTTTTTAAGAGCTTGATAACTTTTTTTTAAAAAAAAACGCATAAAATTTGCAAAATCTCATCGGTTCTTTATTTGAAACGTTAGATTGGTCCATGACATTTACTTTTTGAAGATAATTTCATTTAAATGTTGACCGCGGCTGCGTCTTAGGTGGTCCATTCGGAAAGTCCAATTTTGGGCAACTTTTTCGAGCATTTCGGCCGGAATAGCCCGAATTTCTTCGGAAATGTTGTCTTCCAAAGCTGGAATAGTTGCTGGCTTATTTCTGTAGACTTTAGACTTGACGTAGCCCCACAAAAAATAGTCTAAAGGCGTCAAATCGCATGATCTTGGTGGCCAACTTACCGGTCCATTTCTTGAGATGAATTGTTCTCCGAAGTTTTCCCTCAAAATGGCCATAGAATCGCGAGCTGTGTGGCATGTAGCGCCATCTTGTTGAAACCACATGTCAACCAAGTTCAGTTCTTCCATTTTGGGCAAAAAAAGTTGGATATCATCTCACGGTAGCGCTCACCATTCACAGTTACGTTACGATTCGCATCATCTTTGAAGAAGTACGGTCCAATGATGCCACCAGCCCATAAACCGCACCAAACTGTGACTTTTTCTGGATGCATTGGTAGCTCTTGCAATGCTTCTGGCTGATATTCACTCCAAAATCGACAATTCTGCCTATTTACGTACCCATTGAGCCAAAAATGAGCTTCGTCGCTGAACACAATTTCTTTCTTTCTGAACTTTCTTAACAGAGCACGCATTTTGATAATAAAATTCAATGATTTGCAAGCGTTGCTCGTTAGTAAGTCTATTCATGATGAAATGTCAAAGCATACTGAGCATCTTTCTCTTTGACACCATGTCTGAAATCCCACGTGATCTGTCAAATACTAATGCATGAAAATCCTAACCTCAAAAAAATCACTCTTTATTATCTTTCATTCTGACTGATTGAGGAATCAATTGAAATATCGATAAATATGTATTTAATGATTTCATAATAGAATACCAGTAATTTGTATTTGAATACTAAAGTCGATTAACAATAATTTCTCTTAGTACAACCCTCTCTTATTGAGGACGCAATCGTCAGTCAGTGCGGAAGCCGTCTCTCATTGCCAAGTAACATTGGGCTAAGAACTAGCACATAACTGCATTTCAAACCACGTCGTCTAAAGTGATCCAAGGAGGCTTGGAGTGAATCCGGCCAAAACTGAAAGAGAACTATCTTTACGAGAAGGAAACGGCTTAGATCTGTTTTTTCGGACAGTACATCATCCTCGTATAAAGCCTTACTTCAAAGAACATGTAATGGAGAGAGAGGAGAAGAAAGCTACGTACCTATATATGGGTGGGCCATGTAACATTTTAAATTTGAACTACCGATTACTTTGACTTTGAAATATGGAGTAACATTCACTTTTATTGTTGTTTGTATGTATAGTTGGTCTGTTATGTTGTCATTTATTTTGGTTTAAGACCAAAGGTTGTGCTGAAGTCTTCAGCAGAACCCAAAATTAGCAAAAAGGCAAAGTGAGACCTTTATTGTTGCAGCTAAAAGTTGACTGCGCAGTTTCGATGGGAGCTTCTCCATCTCGTCAGAACTTTCGCAACGAATGTACGTCTTTGACATAAATTAGGGTTCATATTAGTACCAGCGGTCACATATGACAAATGAGAAGCGCTGATGAACAAAATATTCCACCGAACTAAGTCGACACACTAAAAATCTCACTTTGCCAATTCAATGTTATACGTGTGCTCGCATCGCGAGCGAGACGGGACATACCGTACAACAACAACCTTTGCATTGTTGCTAGCGATACCTGAACCTTTCGTATTACTATTTACTGTAGGGGTTTCATCACTATACAGCTTTCTCCCCATGAACATATCATCATCCACAACTACAATAAGTGACGAAAATTTCGTGGTGTTGAGTTTTATCTGTAATCAATTTGCAACAACTGTCTTCGATCGGTGGCATTGTCATCAGTGGCTGCCTGGTTGATTTGGAAAGGGTAAGCGTGGTCATATCTGTTCATTTCTTTGATATCAGTCGTTTGTTGGCAGTTTAATGATGAACTAGTAGTATCAATTTTGTACTCATTTGAAGATGAGTTTGAGTAAATAGAAAAAAATCTAGAGAAAAATAATATAGGGTGGGCCATTTAACATTTTAAATTGCCGATTACTTTGACTTTTTATTTTCAGGTTTATGTTTGACATTTGCAAAATCGGACACTATACGCTCGAACAAAATTGGGAAATATTAAAAATATGAGTATCTAACGCAAGCTGTTAGAAATTTACGTGGAAAATTTTCGTGTTTTCAGATAAAGCTCATTCTCATTTCGGCGGCGGAAGTTCAACCTTTCCAATGAAGCCAGAAATTTTAAAAAATAATCAGTACTTTTTAAAGTCAATTCTAATTTTAAATTTTAAATGGCCCATCCTATATGTCAATCAGTACGACTAGCTGTGAGGTGATGTTGACAAATTATTTCATGTGATAAATTATCGCAAAGCTAGAATCGTCCCCCTGGTCTGTGAAATGATTTTGGATGGAAAGGCCAAACTGGATCTCCTCTATAGGAGGTGCAACGAATTTATCATTCAGATGAATTTAGCTTTTTCATTTTCTTCCTTCATCACTACTGGTGATGATATATCGCTCCAATTGCTATGTCATTACCCGCACTCCCGTTAAATCGTCAACTTCCTTTTAGTGCAGCATCAATTGTATGCTGCATTGCATTCGTGTCGTGTTGGAGTGTTATGGCGCATGTGCGGCGCGTGGGCTTCATTAAATGATATTGCTCTTCCTCTGCGTAACCGCATACATACATACACACATCCATACGTATCACAAGTGTTCCGTGTTCAGTATTTCAGTGTTGTTGGTTTGTCGAGGCTTGTGGAGACTCATAAACTTAACAATTTGTTTGATTACCACTTTATTGTCGCACTGCTCAGTACACTATCGTTCATTTACAACAAACCATAGTTACAACAAGCATGCAACATGAGCGGCAGCGGCAGCAACATCACCACCACAACCAATGACAGCAATACCGAAAGAATCATCGCCATCAGCCGTGTGATGTAATGTAATGTAATGATTGTTGCGGTTTTGCTACAACATTTCGGTTACAACTCGTCCGATTCTCGTAAAATTATGCTGGTGGAATGTGGACGGACGGATTGGACTGGACTGCCTGCCGGGTTGGTTGGGATGCCAACCATTTGATGTACTTCTTGTACTCGTTGATTTTGTGTTCGGGCAGAGCGGCGGGTGTAAGTACTCGGGGTTCTTATGCGCTTTGTATTTATTACTTGTACAATGTACATACATACACACTCGACCATATAAATGTGTATTTAAATGTAATAAACAACAACATAAAATAAAACAGAAACCGAATGTTGTTGGAAATTGTTAAAAAGTCATAAATTTTTATTAAACACACTTGCGTTTCATTGGATTCTTGGGCTGTTGTTGTTACTGCCGCTGTTGGCTGGATGCTGGAGGTGGTGGAGGTTGGTGTTGGTGTTATTACTTGACAATGTCATGACGGTTATGTGTGGGTGCCATCATGTTAAAGATCATAATCATCATCATCCTCGTCGTCGCCGTCATCCGCTGTGTGTTGTCATTAACTTAAGTGTCTTTTGATTGATTATGCCTTATGACAGTTATGGAAATTTATACTCTGAAAGAATTTATGATCATTATAGCAGAAGGTGGGCGGGCAATTACAATCGTTGTAGCTCGAACTCATTGGAGTGTTCGGAATTTTGCTAAAAAGTAAAAGTGAAACGAATGCAACAAAACCCAAGATGTTATGAGTTTATCCAGATGCTAAAATGCAAAGCCATCAAAGATACTTTTTATTATTACATTCTTTATTGGTAATCTATTTACAGTAGAGATCATTATAGTTAATGACAGATGCTTTAAGTTCCATTAAATTTAGAAAAATATTTATATTTCATAGATAAGTGCATTTAAATCAGTAACAAAAACACTTAAAATATATATTAAGTCTTGTCGAAAAGGAAGATCTAGGACATGATGTTGATGAACGTTCTATTTCATTTCTACTCTCTGAAAAGTAAAATGAAATACATTTAAGGAAAACTGAAACTAATATAGAAAAGGAACATTAATTTTCCTCTGGTTCTCCGATGATAATGAAATTTTGTTTATTTGTTCGCATTTTCAAATAAAAATATGAAATTGTAGACACCAGGGTGGATCGAAAATCAGGAATTTTGTCATAAGGTAAAAAATTCGAAACATTGTGCTGGTACGAGATACCAAATTTTATTTTTTGACGAATTCCAAGAAAATTGATTCCAGTTCTATAAGAAAAGTTAAATTTGAAAAAAGGTATTAAATTAAACAAAGCAAAAATTAATTTTAATCGGGAATTTCAGCTTCCTAAAATTATGTTTTGTAGCGTAAAATATTTTTTCCATTCACACCACTACCCTAAAATTCTGTTTTATGGAACAGTTTAGCTCCAATTCGGAAAATGGACGACAATAACCCTAACATTAATTTTAAGATTTGACTTATTTCTGGAATTTAAGTTTTGAGTTTTGGTGAATTCAGTACATAGTTCAAAATAACCTAACTTCATGATTAAATTTTTGCCGTAAAAGATAAATTACGAATTTGGAAAAAAAAACTTTTTATTTTGCGTGCATATGCAGTCAGAGGAATGTATACACCGAATTCCAGCTGCGACCATTTGGCTGGTACCATTTTTACCCCCTTGACATTTCTACGCAATTAGAATTTCATCATACTAGCTGTAGTCGTTTAGTTGGTACTATTTTTATCCCTCTGTACCATTGTATCCCTTGAAAAATCCGTTTATTTTCCGTGTCTACGCAGTCAGAGGAATGTATACTCCGAATTTCATGACTCTAGCTGCGGTCATTTGATTGGTACTATTTTCATCCCCTTTTTTCATTTTAACCCCCAAAAGAATTTTGAAAAATCGCTGTATTTTACTTGTCTATGCAATTAGAGGAATGGTACCAACCGTTTGGTTGGTACCATTTTTATCCATCTATTCCCATTTTACCCCTTAAAAGTACGAATTTGGAAAAAATAATTTTATATTATGTATCTACATACCGTAATGTACACACCGAATTTCGTGTTTCTAGTTGTTGTCGGTTAATATGTACCATTTTTATCCCTTTTTTGCCCCATTTCACCCCCTACAAATAAGAATCACTTTATGGTGCCCTTTTATGGTATAAAGGGAATGCGAATTGCAAATATCAAGTAAATACAAGCTAATATGTTCAAAAAACATGCTGAAATACTCTAAATATTAGGGGTATTTTCAGTCCTTGCGAGGGAAAAGTTTTTCCCTCTGGGCCAATTTCGCCCACTTTCAATCCCAACCGATCTGCAACCATAAGACACATTTAGGAAAAATTTGAACCTCCTAGCTCATTTCTTTCGGCCGCTATCGTGCTTTCAACAGACAGACAGACGGACATGGCTATATCGTCTTAGAATTTTACCACGACCCAGAATATATATTCTGTATGGGGTCTCCGATGAATATTTTAAGGTGTTACAAACGGAATAACAAATTGAATATACCCCCATTCTGTAGGTGGAGGGTATAAAAATATTAAGAAAATTCATGTATGAAAAAAATCCATTTAGAAGATTTTAACTGCAAAATGCGCTTTTTCTTAAAACTAAGTTAAGCGTACTGAAATTTTTGCATTTCATACATTTAAGTACCCAGCAAAAAAAAATTGGAAGTACTTCGGTAGGAAGTAGTGTAAGTGAGGGAGTTCTTTTAAACAACTTCCAAAAAAGTAGATAATATGTTAATATTCCGGAGCATTTTACGAATAACATTTTCACAGTGAATGGGATCGAGTTTTTAGTATGGGGTCACAGAGGTAAGGTGTCCACATTGCACCCATAAGGTCTCGTGTTCGAATCATGGCTCGGGAAAAAAAACTTTTTTGGTTTTTTTTTATTACTTTTATAAATAAACAATGTTTAATTTTTGTATAATTTTAACAATTTGAGATTTGTTGCTTGAAAAAAAAAACTAATTTGTTGCTTTATTAATGTACTTCAAATATATCATTTTTTATTTATTATTAATACTACAAAAAAATTAATTTTTGTATAATTTTAACAATTTGAAATTTGTTGCTTGAAAAAAAAAAACAAATTTGTTGCTTTATTAATGTACTTCAAATATATCATTTTTATTTATTATTAATACTACATAATATCAGTAAAATTGTGTAGTGTTAATTTATTTAATGCTAAAATAATTTAATATTAATTTGCGTTATATTCATACATACTAAATAAATATTTTGTTAAGTTCCCTATTGTCAGTTCTAACGAACAAAATGGTTTGCTTTAGTTATTTAGTACTCACAACAGAGGATAGCTGAGATGGTTTGAGTGCCGTAGTAGCAACGGTAGCGGCGGATTTTTTATAACAGAAATGGAAACTAGTGGAAAAGTGGTTCCTCTTTAACACTTTAAAATAACTTTTAAGTCTATGACAACTCCGTGTTAAATTCATTGGTGAAGATTCCAATGAACATATTTTTCTTTGCGTGCTCTATTTTTTGCTGGGTATTCGTTATCTTATAAAAAATTCAGTTGATGTTGTTTAGAAAATTCTTGAATAATAATCTATGAAGCAATTCTCGGTCGTTTGCAGAGACTTATTATTAAATACTTCAAGTATTATTCTAAACAACCACTGAGAAGGCGCCTTCCTTGCATTCGCAGCAATCATGGAGTAATAGTGCTACTCTCAAGTAAAAAATTACTTGTTTTGAGAAAAAATCAGCAAAGTTTTCCTTAGTTTAAGTAAATATTTACTTGATATGAATAGAAATTTACTTAGTTTTAGGAAACTTTCAGCAACATTTTATTTAGATTTAGTAAAAATTTACTAAGTTTTAAGAAACTTTTACTTAAATTTAGTACTTGCTTTGAGGAAAAATTTACTTAAATTTAGAGAAATGTACTTGGTTTGAGGAAAAACTAATTGCAAGTACATTGAGGAACTTGACGGTTAACATGTTCCACGGAAATGTTCCTCCTAGTGTTTCACGTAATATTGCTGAAACATCTTATACTTAAAATGTATGGGTCACAGGGTTTCCTATGTTGATTCTTCATTCCCGTTTAAAATGACCACCATACGTAAACGCCGATACACGTATATTCTATTTTTACCCTCTATCTGAATCTGTTGTCAGAACATTGTTGTATTTGTTTCACAGTGTTATTTCTATGAAATCACGTTTAAATTGTTGCTGAGTAAGTACCACGAACTCGATTATGAAATGTATGGAGCGTCTACACTACACTATTAATAAAAATTTATTTTTTATGTTATTGATATTATCCAGCTTGAGGCAATAAAATGATAAATGAAAAAGTAGAAAAACATATAAATCGATAATATATGTCCCAGGATTTACAGAAAGATTCAAAAACTCTGACCTATATGACAAAGACAAATACCAGTTAGCACAGGAAACACACAATACAATAAACAAGATATTTAGCAAGACAAAATCAAAAATAAAAACAAGTAAGGAAAGGCTAAAGTCGGGCGGGCCGACTATATGATACACTCCACTTTCTATCCGAATAAAATTCAATTCGGTAGAAAATTGAAAACGGGAAGAATTTTTGTAATTTTATATTTCCTTATCATAGGCTGATATGACATGACCCAATTTGTCAAATCGAGAAGAATATTTGTATCGGGGCTATATCCAAGCATGGAATGTGACCCACTTACACAATATGTCTTCTAGATCATGTATAACGCGTTATGCTCAATTTGAAGAAATTCTCTGAAAATAAGTGGTTTCTGGGTCGGAAAAAGTCAATCCGGGAGCGAAATTTGTATGGGAGCTATTTATATATCTGAACCGATCTGACCTATTATCACCACAGGTGTTCCTAGTTTAAATGTAAGATGTTTTGGCAAATTTGAAAACAATCTGATAAAATATGTTCTTTCTAGAGCGGAAAAAGTCAAATCGGGAGTGAAATTTGTGTGAGAGCTATATATAAATCTGAACCGATCAGTCCCATTTTCACCATGGGTCTTCCTAGTGGAAGTATAAGATATTTTAGCAAATTTGAAGAAGATCCGGTAAAATGTGTGATGTCTAGAGCAGAAAAAGTCAAATCGGGAGCGAAATTTTAATGGGAGCTATATATAAATCTGAACCGATCTGACCTATTTTCACCATAGGTGTTCCTAGTTTAAATATAAGTTGTTTTGCCAAATCTGAAGACAATCTGATAAAATATGTGGTTTCTAGAGCGGAAAAAGTCAAATCGGGAGCGACATTTGTATGGGAGCTTTATATAAATCTGAACCGATCTGACACATTTTTACCACAGGTGTTTCTAGTTCTAGAGTGAAAAGGGTCAAATAGGGAGGGAAATTCGTATGGGGGCTATATCTAAATCTGAACCGATTTTCTTCAAATTAAATAGCTTTCGTCCTTATCCCGAAAAACTTCGTTGTGCATAGTTTCATTTGGTTCTGTCCACAATTGCGACCTGTATCGTGATTACAAGAATAGATGGACGGACAGACAGACGGACGGACGGGCATTGCTAAATCGATTCAAAAAGTGATTCTAAGTCGATCGGCATAATTAACAATGGGTCTATCTCGCTTCCTTTTGGGTGTTACAAACAAATGCACAAAGACATAATACTCTCGTGGAGTGTATAAAGAAGAGAAATCTGACGTTGTATATAAAATTAGATGTAACGGTGACAAGTCCAACTTATGCAACAAAGTATATGTTGGCACTACAAAGACAAAAGTAAAGACTAGACTGTGCAGTGACTGGCCACAAACCGAACTTTGACGACGTCGACATACTAGCAGCAGAGAGCCTCTACAATAGAAGATACACTTTAGAAATGCTACATATATTAGAAGTTCCGACAGAGAAGAGATTAAATTATAAGACACAGACGGTTGCTCACACATATATAGGACATCTTGTAAACTAAAATAGAAAGAGAAAATACACATTAGTTACCACCAACTCTTGAAGGAACAAAGTTCGTTGTTTGTTTTATTGAAATGTAATTATTGTAATTGTAAATTGTTAGTAAATTTTATGTATATTTATTGTAATATTTTTGTAATTTTGTTTAGTATAACACCCCTGAAGAAATAAAAAGATAACAAGAATGCCAACACAATCCAGGTTTTATCATTTTATGGCCTCAAGTTGGACAATATCAAAAACATAATTCAACAACAGGTCAACACTACACACATACATCAATTTATTTTTTATTTAAAAATGTAAGAACAAATTAAAGAAATTAAAAAGATATATAGTTTTCTTTAAGAAAAAATGCAAAGGTGAATGGCTGAATTGTTGGGCCCAGGCAAATTTTTTTACAGAAAGGAATATTAATTCTTAAGGAAAGGTTAATTATTCTACTTTTAAAGAAATCATTACTAAACTGGAGTAAAATTGTTGAAGGAGATTTTATTACGAATTAGGAGTGCTATATGTCCGTGTGTATTTAGATAATTAAATCTATAGGGTGGGCCATGTAACATTTTAAATTATAATTGAAAAAGAAAAAGTACTGATTATTTTTTTAAAATTTCTAGTTTTATTGGAAAGGTTGTCATTTAATAATGGAACTCAATATTATTCACATGACTACCACACATGTATCCGTAATGGCTCCCCACAGAAAATAATCCAAAGGGCTTAAATTACAGCTCAGAGACGTTAAGTTCGTCGGGGCCGAATCTTATATACACCCCACCACGGAGTGTATTCCACAGTATTACCGGCAGATTAGAGGCTATCGATATTACATAGAAGTGCTAATATATTAGGAAAATTGTGATGCTTCATTATTATTAATAATCCTTTACTATATATAAAGGGTGTTTTTTATTGAGGTATAGAACTTCGAATTGAAATAAAACACAAGAAAATCGTTTTAATGTCCATCAATTTGGCTTTATTGGAAGGATAATTTTATGCCATTAATGTTTAAATATGATTTCGGGCATGTGGCCGCCGCGGCTGGCTCGAATATAGCCAATTCTACAGGTCCAATTTTCAACCACTCCAATTGCTGTGCACGGTGGCGAATCGATTCATTCGGGTCCTCTTCAACACTTTGCTCTACAGCGGCAATTGTTTCTTCGGTGCGCACTGTTCGATGTCTCTGCGGATGCGTATTATCACATAGAGTAACCGTAGTGCGAAAACGATCCATGGTTAACCGAATTAATTGCTCTGATGGACTATGTCGACCATAAAATGGACGGAGCTTGCGGTGAACTTCGCGAACTGAACCATTACTTTCGAAATAAATTTGCACGATTTGCAAGCGTTGTTCTTTTTTCAACCTGTTCATGATGAAATGGCAAACCAAACTAAATATTAATCACTTGACAGCTGACAAAATGGCCGCCAGTTAAAAAAGTTATGCCATCTTCTATACCCCAATTAAAAACACTAACTAAATATTAATCACTTGACAGCTGACAAAATGGCCGCCAGTTAAAAAAGTTATGCCATCTTCTATACCCCAATAAAAAACACCCTGTAAATATTAAACGTTAAGTGGAATCAAAAAGAGAACATTACACTGAAATCTTCAAAATATTATTAGGTAGAAACAATTTCCGTGAAGACCGATTTTCCCCATTTGCAATTTCTTGATTCCAGCTACAGCCTAAATGTATGGCTGTATGTATGGAAAAGTTCTAATATTGAAGATCCAATATGTTACAGAGTGGACTATACACAACTAATTTCATGATTTTAGCTTCAGCCGTTTGGTTGATTCCAGTTTGAACCATTTACCATTTTATCCCCATTCGTCTTATTTTCCGTCTATAAGTCAAAATTTCAAAAAAAAAACTTTTTGTTTCGCATATTCACAGTCAGATGAATGTATTATACGCCGAATTTGATTATTTCAACTTCAGCGGTATGGTTGGTACCATTTATCCCTCTTTTCCAATTGTATCTCTTAAAAGTACGAATTTTGGAAAATCCTTCTATTTTACATATCTACACAATTAGAGGGACGTACATTCCAAATTTAATGTTTCTAGCTATTGTCGTATCATTGGTTTCCTTTTTGCCCCATTTCGCCCGCTAAAATGGGTATTTACGTTTTGGTGCTTTTACGCTACAATTTCAAGTGCATATAAAGCAGGAATTAAAAAATGCGTAAATAGTATGAATCATTAGGGGTATTTTCAGTGTTTGATTGTGAAAAAATTTCCATCTGTGCCGATTTCGCTCTGGCCTCGGCCACGTAAGGGAGTACAGCGATAACTACGTTGCCGCATGCTGTACCAATATGCAACGTAGTCCGTCCAGCGACTCGCTGTCGTCGATATCGTCGTCTACATCGTCGTCTTCTTCGTCATCGGTCTACGGTACACCTCCGCAGTCTCCCCCGCAGCAGTCCGTACAGCAGCTAACACCACACATTGCTGTAGCAAGACCGGACAATGTACTAATGTTGCAATTTAATTGCAACGGTCTTCGAAGCAAAATCAACGAGATAGTGGACTTTATGAGTCGGAACAACATCAAGGTCGGTGCGATTCAGGAGACTAAGCTGGCCGACACCTGCAGCTTGCACAGTTGTGACGGATACAATGTGCTACGTAAGGATCGCACCAGAAGTGGAGGTGGGGGATTGACGTTCCTGATACACCATTCTGTGCAGTATAGGTCTATCTCGCCTGAGCTTGACTCTAGAGACCCATACATGGAATGTATGGGGGTAGCAGTCAGGTCTGGGGCTGTACACAACGTGTACATTCCGCCGGTTGCCAGCACTGCCTCAAGTTATCATCCTAACATCAGCTCGCTGCTGCAAGGGGATAACAGGGTTATACTTGGTGATTTTAATGCCCACCACGAGCTTTGGCATTCAATCCTAGGTAATGACCCGAGAGGTATTGCGTTGGCGGAACAGATTGACGACTCCACGTTTTGCACAGTGAATGAGGATGCCCCCACCAGGATTATGGGTGACTGCCACAGTTCGCCAGATATCACCATCGTTTCGGCTGGTCTGATAAATGACAGTACATGGCGACCTGTCATATCATTGGGCTCAGACCACCTCCCCATAATCCTCTCCATTGACCGACCATCTGATTTCATCACCTCTGAACCAGAGGAAAGCGGACTGGAACGGGTTCAGAGAGTTCACCAATCGACGCTTCAGTGAACTACCCATTTCTTTCGACGTGAGGGTAGCTGAGAAAAATTTCCGAGTCATCGTCAACGCAGCAGCCGCTAGACACATCCCTGCTGGTCGAATACCCAAAATGAGACCAAACTTCCCAGCAGAGGCAGCGGGACTCGCAGATGAGCGTGACGACATTCGTAGGGCTAATCCTGGTGATCCTAGAATCAGGGAACTGAACCTAGAGATTAACAGGTTAGTCAACGAATACAAGCGGAATAAATGGTTGGAGCACTTGAAGCAGTGCAACTTAAGTTCCGGAATTAGTAAATTGTGGGCAACGGTTAAGTCGCTCTCGAACCCCACCAAGCGGGACGATCACATCGCTGTTACTTTTGGTGACAGGACGACAAATGATCCGAAGCGGTGCGCGAGTTATTTTAACCGGCTTTTTATTGAGCACACCGAGAGTGACAAGGCGAAAAGGAGTATCATGCGTCATATACATGGTCTCCGAGCCGAGGAGGTACCACCACAATTTACCACAGGCGAAGTTGCACAAATCATCAACAGCGCAAAGTCATCCAAAGCGCTTGGTCCAGACGGAATCTCTATGTTGATGTTGAAGCAATTGGATGAACCGGGAGTCGAGTACCTGACGAAGGTCCTCAACTTGTCCATGGCCACTCTGATAGTTCCCGAGGCCTGGAAAATGGGCAGAGTGATACCGCTACTGAAGCCAGGGAAAGATGCGAGTAAGGGAGAATCGTACAGGCCGATCTCTCTTCTTTCTCCAGTAGCGAAGACGCTTGAGGCACTTCTCCTCCCGAGCCTTAATGGACATTTTCCGATTGCAGATCATCAACACGGATTCCGTAAGCAGCATAGCACAACAACTGCTTTACACGCTATTACCACACATATCGGTCGCGGTCTGAACCAGGATAAACCGTGCGACAGGACGGTCCTCGTGGCCCTTGACCTATCGAAGGCATTTGATACGGTCAACCATGCCGTTCTATTCGAGGACATTGCCAACACGTCCCTCCCGAACAATCTGAAACGTTGGATCGTGAATTATATGTGTGGACGCCAGTCATTTGTGGAATTCAGAAATAGGAAGTCAAAACCCCGTAGAGTTAAACAGGGAGTTCCCCAAGGAGGGGTGATATCTCCGGCTCTGTTTAAACTCTACCTTTCTGGTATTCCACAACCACCTGACGGCGTGGAAATCGTGACATACGCCGATGATTGCACGATATTAGCGTCGGGACCCAAATCTGATGATATATGCGAAAGGCTGAACACCTATCTCGTTGATCTTGCCAATTTCTTCGCTGCGAGGAATATGAAAATATCCGCCTCCAAATCGTCAGCCACACTATTTACCACATGGTCTGCAGAGGTCAGAAGGACATTGAATGTGAAAGTCGACGACATGCCAATACCGACAGTAAACTACGCCAAAATCCTTGGGGTCACATTCGACAGTCTTTATAAATCCTCTGCACACGCCACAGCTATTTGCGATAAAATGAGAAGTAGGAACAAGGTCCTCAAGTCGCTTGCCGGCAGCACTTGGGGAACCGACAAAGAAACCTTGTTGACCTCTTACAAAGCAATAGGCCGGTCCGTGGCTAACTATGCGGCGCCAGTGTGGTCTGCAAATGTGAGTGATACGCAGTGGAGAAATATACAAACTTGCCAAAATGCCGCCCTGAGAACAGCAACAGGCTGTCTCCTCATGTCCCATCAAGATCACCTACATGAGGAGTCTAAGGTCATTTCCGTACGTAGGCACAACTTTATGTTGTCTACGCAGTACTTGCTTGGGTGTTACCGCAGAGACCATCCAAACCACCATCTTATGGCTCTGCCCCCTCCGCCCAGGCAGGTAAGGAAAGACCTCCAGGATCTAGAGAGAGAGGTCCAAAGGTATAAGAGAGAGCCTCTAGATCAGCGAGCATACAAAGCAGGTTTAAACGATATTCACAGAGACGCAGTCGCAGCAGCAATCAACAACAACGCCATGAATATCGTCCTCGGAGATCATCCGCCAGAAATTGCATCTGAAGAGAAACTACTGCCGCGACAAACTAGATCGGTTTTGGCACAGCTGAGATCTGGATGGTGTAGCCGCCTCAATTCGTACTGGGCACGAATTGACGGCAACGTGCAGAACATCTGCCCCGCTTGTAGCCAGGGGCCACACGACACGCTACATCTATTCAACTGCCCTGCAAAACCAACTCAGCTGGTCCCCAGGTCACTATGGACGCACCCAAAGCAGGTGGCCATCTTCCTGAACCTGGAGACGAACGACGCAGATCCTGATAGTGAAGGAGATTAAAAACGGACAACACAAACATACATATATAGCTGTTACAACAACAACAACCACGACACAGAATATATATACTTTATGAAGTCGCCGATGTATATTTTAAGGTGTTACAAATGGAATGACAAAGTGAATATACCAACATCCTTAGGTGGAGGGTATTCAGACACTGCGTAAAATATCGATGGTTGCGTTGGCTGTGTGACATGTGGCCCCGTCTTGTTGAAACCAAATGTCGTCCATGACATTCTCTTGAATTTTTGGAAACAAATACCGTCAACGGTAACGACGGCTCCTACCTCATTTTCGAAGCAAAATGGCCTAATGATGCCGCCAGGCCAAAATCCACGCCAAACAATGACTCGTTCTCAATAGTCTATCGATATCCTGGTAAAATTTTTTTGGAGTCATTCTCGATTTTTAAATATTTGAAAATAGTAGTAAAACTTGTGTTCCAACTATATAACCCGAGGTGACCCTCGTTACCTAAAATAGTAATATTATTTTCTCCTTATTTGTTTTAGAAGTTTTTTAGATAATATCTCTAATAATGTGCTATATAATCAATTAGGCAAAAATTGCAATTCATTGTGTTAATTGATTTCAAAAGCCACCTACAATCTCTTGGACACATTATGTGTTACAATAAACGCCCATCTCAACAACTTTTAGCCAAGAAAGCCGAACAATTGATACCTCGTGTTCCACCCTGGTTGTTACGGAAACAAATGACTTCCCGAGTACATCTCAATGATTAACTGGAAAATAAGCTCTTTCCACACAATATGTGTACTCCATATGTAATATTTTATCTGTCAACTTTAGATTTCCCCCTCCTGGGCAAATCCTCCTGAAAACGTCCAACTCCAACCCATCTCCACAACCGTTACCGCTACCACCTCCACAGCCAGGGAAGCAACCTCATGCGCTCATATTTTGTGCAGAGAACATTTTACACCGGTAACATACGCGTCGACATTCTTTGGTGTGTTATGTCCTGTCAAAAATGAAGTTTATTACGTCTACAACTCGTACATACATGTGTACATACATTTGTATGTAGATATGAACGTACGTACGTATCCATACGTATCGTATAACGCGCCATTGTTGTTGCGGCATAAACATTTATGATGGTGGTAGTGCGAGCAGCACTCACTCGTGCGTGTGTGTGCGTAGTCCTCCCAGATGAGTGTGTGTGCGAGTGTTGGTGTGCGGATGTTGCTGTTGTTATATGTCATTCCCGCCATATGTGTTTGTGTGCGATGCGTCACGGTGTGGTGCAAGCGGGGTACGCTGTACGGTGCGCTATGATAATGAATGATGATTCTGTTATTGTTTGGTTTGTTACAACCCGACAAAACATTCAGAGATGAGTTTTACTTAGCAGCGTTGCCTGCCGTTGTTGTTTGTTTCAAATGTTTTTTTTTGCGCGCGCAAAGTTTCCTTTTTATACCCTCCACCTCCAGGATGGGGGTATATTCACTTTGTCATTCCGTTTGTAACACCTTGAAATATTCATCGGAGACCCCATAAAGTATATATATTCTGGGTCGTGGTAAAATTCTAAGACGATATAGCCATGTCCGTCTGTCCGTCTGTCCGTCTGTCCGTCTGTCCGTCTGTCCGTCTGTCTGTCTGTCTGTCTGTCTGTCTGTTGAAAGCACGATAGCGGCCGAACGAAATGAACTAGGAGGTTCAAATTTGTCCTAAATGTGTCTTATGGTTGTAGATCGGTTGGGATTGAAAGTGGACGAAATCGGCCCAGAGGGAAAAATTTTTCCCTCACAAGGACTGAAAATACCCCTAATATTTAGAGTATTTCAGCATGTTTTTTGAACATATTAGCTTGTATTTAGTTGATATTTGCAATGCGCATTCCCTTTATAGCATAAAAGGGCACCATAGAGTGATTTTTATTTGTAGGGGCCGAAATGGGACAAAAAGGGATAAAAATGGTACCTATCAAACGACAACAGATAGAAACACGAAATTTGGCGTGTACATTCCTCTAATAGAGTAGATACATAATATAAAAGTATTTTTTCCAAATTCGTACTTTTAAGGGGTTAAATGGGGATAGAGGTACTAAAAATAGTACCAACCTAACGGCTGCACCTAGAATAATGAAATTCGATATATACATTCCTCTAATTGCGTAGACACGTAAAATAAAAGAAATTTCCAAAATTCGTACTTTTTGGGGTTCAAATGGAAAAGGGGGATAAAAATAGTACCTACCAAATGATAGCAGCTAGAATCATGAAATTCGAAGTATACATTCCTCTGACTGCGTAGACACGAAGAATAAAACGTTTTTTTTCCAAATTCGTACTTTCAATGGATACAATGGCTACAGGGTATAAAAATAGTACCAACTAAACGAATACAGCTAGAATGATGAAATTCAGTGAGTACGTCCCTCCAATTGTGTAGATACGTAAAATAAAGAGATTTTAGATAGTTGTACTCTTGAGGGGGCAAAATTGGAAAAAGGGGATAAAAATGGTACCAACAAAATGGCCGCCGATAGAATCATGGAATTCGGTGTATAAATTCCTCTGACTGCATAGCCACGTAAAATATTTTTTATCCAAATTCGTACTTTATTTTGTTGCTTTTACGACGTTGTCTTATACTGCGTACGTGTGTAGGTATTTTCAAAATTTATACTTTTGAAATTAAAATAGGATGGAAATACAACCAACAAAACGACTGTAGCTGAAAGTACACTCTCTATCCCCCAATATTTAGGGTATTTATAATTGCTCCCTTATATTTACTTTATGAATTAAAGTATTATTTCCATTATATATACATAGTATAATAATATTAATAGCCTTGGTTTATTAATTAAATTTCTGATTTTCATACATTTGAAATTTGTTGCGGATATTCCTCTTGTAGCTTGGAAGCGCCACAAATAAAATAAAAGTTTTAGCGGGCGAAATGGGACAAAAAAGGATAAAATATGATACCAATGATACGACAACAGCTAGAATCATGAAATTCGGTGTGTACATCCCTCTAATTGCATAGACACGTAGAATAGAGGGATTTTTCGAAATTCGTACTTTAAGGGATATAATTAAAAAGAGGGATACAAATGGTGAAGTTAAAATCATGAAATTCGGTGTATATATTCTGACTATGAAGACTCGAAAAAGGGTTTTTCGAAATTTGTTCATTTTGGCGGAATTTTTCTGTATCTGAAAATGCTTCTTTCTAATGGCGACTGACAATCGCCTAATATTTAGGCATGTTCACTTTCACAATTTCAGCATTTTATTTATATATAGTAGTCTATTCTACACAGTGCGCATAAGTATACATTATAGTTTGAAATAGTAAACAATTATAGTAATGTGCATAAAAATATCACAGTTTTCGTAATATGGTACCGTGCTTCTATGTAAAGTCGACATCCTTTAATCTGCTGGTAATACTGTGGAATGCACTCCGTGGTGGAGGGTATATAAGATTCGGCCCGGTCGAACTTAACGCCTTCTTACTTGTTCTTTTTGTTGTTATAAGTTTTCCATACTCACTCATACGCTCGCACACTAAAACTCGGTGGTTATTGGAGATATTAATATCGAAACCCGGTTATCCACATTTGTTCCTTATTCAAATACTCTGGCGATGTCCCGAAATGAAATGCACTGTCTGTAAGGAGGGCTCAGCTGGAGGAGAAAACTACAGTCCAGATGTGGTTGAAGGATGTCATGAGGAACAGAGATACAAGCCGACCGATTTTAAGCCGACAAGCCGCCGCCGCCGCATGTTTCTGCAGGAGCCGCGCCGCCGCCGATTTCATCGGCTCAAATCGACTCAACCACGCCGCCGATTTCATCGACTCATATCGACTTCAACCACGCCGCCGAGATTTGACGGAGTTCTAACTCAGTCAAATCTTACTACCAAAATAGACAACCCACTTAAAATTACCAAGGAAAATATAAATGTCAACTTAGACAATCTACTGCTGTGAAATATATTGATCTATCTTTCATTTATATAAGTCAATTCCAGTACGAGTGGTCATGTGTTCCTATAAATAACAATATCTATTGTGCTTCTTTGACAGGATTATGATATTAAAGAACGTCTGGTCAAATATGCCTCACATGAAAAGCTGTAATTGCAAACATATTTATTATATTTATCCATATTGATTTGAACTGGGATATTGTCCTGGCTCATGACCATTTTGCTTCTATATTTAATAGAATGCAAATTTATTTACAAATGGCATGGTGACATTTATTACTTGGCTGCAGACTACCACGATCATGATTTCGACCATGTCAAAAGTCTTTTCAAGTGGCTTCGCAGCGACTTTTCAACATCAAACCCGGCCTCTATAAGGAGATGATTCTCACAAACGAACGAGAATCACAACTCACTTGCCGAATTTGCGTTTAAAAAATCGCACCAAGTAATAAAGCACATCCATATTATACATTTTGGGAATGGATTCCTTCTCCCAAAAAATAAATTTAATAAATATTAATAAATTAAATTTTATTCGATTAATCGAATAATTTTTGTCAAATATTTGTTCGAATAATAAAAAATCATGATTTTCGAATAACGAATAATTCGAATAAATTGTACCAAATAATCGATTAATTGATTTTATAAGTTTTGTCTTAAAAAATAAATTTAATAAATATTAATAAAGTAAATTTTATTCGATTAATCGAATAATTTTTGTCAAATATTTGTTCGAATAATAAAAAATCATGATTTTCGAATAACGAATAATTCGAATAAATTGTCCCAAATAATCGATTAATTGATTTTATAAGTTTTGCCTTAAAAAACTAATGAAATCGTCGTATGCTTTGTATGATAAATTGATTTTGAATAGCCAGTTTGCTCCATTTGGGTACACCAAATATAAAACCACATTTTTTTTCGATTTTTGATTTGGTATTAAAATGACGATTTATCCGACTATTTATAGTATGAAGAATAGTAATTTCATAGAAATTAAGAACTCATCTGTTGATATTCAGAAATTCCATTTGAAATTAAGAACTAATCAATTCAATAGCAATTGATGTGTTCTGAATTTAAATTTTTTACAGAAAAAGAGGGGGACCATTTTTTCTTACCGGTTTCATATGTAAAGTAAATTCTTCTTTAAGCATATTTTCACCTTTTTCGTCTATTCTTAATTATTGGCACTATGTCAGCCATAGTATTGTCAGTATAATATTTTTGATTCACAATACAGATCCTGCAAATATCCTCACAAAAACTTAGTATTCCCTTACTGGGTTTCACAAGAAGTAGCGACTTAGCGAATTTGAAAAGTTTTGGTTGTAGTAATATAATATAAACACATATATATATATAGAAAAACTAAAGCTCCAAATAATCAATAAAATATTTTTAATATTTTCCGTATTCCCTGGAACTCGCGGACCGCAAACCCTGGTATAGAATATCCTTTAAGGAAGGAGATGGGGGATAGGTATGCCATGGGTATGGCATGGCATTTTGTAATCTTATTCTGGAGATTGCGAAGTCCGAAAATATTGCAGGGGTGCTAATGGGATGGTGAAGCATTTTGAATATATCCTATCCCAACTAAATGACAACCTTATCGCCAAGTGTTGCATCCCGCCAATAACAAACGAGGTTGGGGCCTTGGCCGGTATAACCCTAAGATCGCAGTGACTAAGTCCATTGCCCACTGCGTACGTGGTAGCATCGTAGGCAGCCGCAGCACCAGGATAGGATGCTTTAGCCCAATTAGCTACTCATCCTAAATAAACGGATTACAGAAACCAAAACAAATGAGAACAAGAAAAGAAGTCGGGTGGGGCCGATTATATAATACCCTCCACTTTCTATACGAATACAATTCAATTCGGTTAAAAAGTGAAAACGGGAAGGACTTTTGTATGTTTCCCAATCATAGGTTGATATGACCTGGCCCAATTTGTCAAATCGAGAAGAATATTTGAATCGGGCTATATCCAAACATGGAATGAAGTGACCCATGTTCAAGTTGAAGTCCTTCCAGTTCAAGAATAACATGTTACGCTCAATTTGAAGAAATTCGGTGAAAAAACGTGGTTTCTGGGGAGGAAAAAGTCAAGCCGAAATTTGTATGGAAGCTATATATAAATCTGAACCGATCTGGCCCATATTCAACATAGGTCTTTCTAGTTCAAAGATAAGGTATTTTGCAAGATTTGAAGAAAATCTGTTAAAATATGGGGTTTATAGAGTGGAAAAAGTCAAATCGAGAGTGGAATTTGTATGGGAGCTGTATAAAACTGAATCAATCTGTCCCATTTTCACCATGGGTGTTTCTAGTGGTAGTATAAGATATTTTGCAATTTTGAAAAAGATCTGTTCAAATATGTGGTATATAGAGTGAAAAGAGTCGAATCGGGAATGAAATTCGTATTTTCTTTCTTCAAATTAAATAGCGCTCGTCCTTATCGCTAAAAACTTCGTTGTGCAAAATTTTCATTTGGTTCTGGCTACACTGAACGGCTGAATGGAGTCGGCATTATCTTATTTAAATCTGCGAAAGATGCCCTAATCGAGTAGAAAACAAATTTTTTTACATGACCAAATCCAGAAACCTGACCAGTATTCACTGCTACGCATCAACAAAGGTAACTGAATTTGCTGCTAAAGAAGATTTCTACGCACAACTAGCCAAGGTGACCGCACCAGTAAACCGCGGGGGCATCATGCCTATGACGTTCAAGTTGACCCAATAAATGCTAGATGCGAGATCGACCTGCTACAGATATTCATGAGACTGCGAGCACCTCTCCTCCAGAACGGATATACCCACCGACTCCCCAGAAATGCCGAAAATCGTTGAATCAATTAGGAGCCTGAAGGACAACAAAGCTCCGGGAATTGGCAACATAGCCCCTGACTTACTTTAAACATCCCCTGAAATAAGCGCTAAGCCTATTCATCAACTAATAAAACTCTTCTCGATTTAAATGACCCATCATTAACATTCCCAAAAAAGTAAACCTCTCGCAAGGCAGAAACTAGCGTGACATAACCTTACTCAAAATCGCAAATAAAAGAAGCACATATTGTTAATAAAAGGCTAATAACAACGGCATTGGACCCAGTTCTCTGAACTGAACTGACAGTCTTCCGTCCGCGTAAGTCATATCAACAGTCTTCGAATTATCATATCAACAGTCTTCGAATTACTATTAAACAATCGGTCAAATAGAAATCTCCTCTGTATCTGGTCTTCATCGACTTTGAACATTTGACCCCCTATCTAATGTAGCCATATGGAACTCGCTAGACTGTAAACGAATCCTCACAAAAGTTATTGAGATCATAAAGGCGCTGTATGACGATGTTTTTCATGAGCGATCCAATAACAATACGAGCAGGATTAAGACAAGCTTGTATTCTCTCCCCCTTACTTTTGAAAATAGTCATAGTAGAAGCGGCCAAAACTGGTCTAAAAATAAACGTCGCAAAAACGAGGTGATGAGAATAAATGCTTCAAACAATAGAGAATTAATGATAAGGGACCAGAACATCGAACATGTCCCCTCATTTTGTTACCTCGACAGTCGTCTGACTACAACTGGATGATCTAGCGACGATAAAAATAATCGTATTAAATATGGAAGACACTCATTTGACATCCTTAGTCCGATATGGTGATCTTCACACATCTCCATCAAAACGGATGTTAGAGTTTAACTATTGATGTAAAGGGTGATTTTTTAGCTATTATCTTTTTGGCAACACTGGTTTAAACAGCTGACGCACGTTTCGTGTTTTGTTTCACTGTCAAACATCTTCAGTTTGGTCTATAATTTAACCATGAATCGTCTTACAAACGAACAACGCTTGCGAATTATTATTCAATTTTATTATCAAAATGCTTGCTCTGTTAAGAAAGTTCATCGCGCGCTTCCGTTTTATGGTCAGTTTAATCGACCCACTGAAGCGGCTATTCGGGCTATTGTGACTAAATTTCGCACCAAATTTACATTGTTGGACATTAAACCACCAACACGCTTACGTAGAGTGCGAACTGAAGAAAATATCGCAGCTGTATCGGCCAGTGTTAATGATGACCATCAATTATCGATTCGTCGCCGTTCGCAGCAATTGGGCCTCTGTTACTCAAAAACGTGGAAATGCCAAAATTGGACTAAGCGGATGGACCATTTTAGGCGCAGTCAAGGTCAACATTTGCATGAAATAATCTTCAAACATTAAATTGTATGGACCGTACTATCGATTCAAATAAATATTTCATGCATTTTTCTGAATTTTATGTGTTTCTTTTTGAAAAACTTTCCTATAGCTTTTAAAAAATCACCCTTTATAATAGTCCATATTACACTTGAACCAAATGATATACATTTGAAACTATAAGTGAAATATGGTTAATAGGCGTTTTTAGTTTTTCATTTCCTCATCCTGATGTCCCTTTAAAAGATTACAAATTCCCAAAGGATTCAATTTTTTGAAAATTATTTTTATCAAAGAGGAGAATATGTGCTAAAAATATTTTAAAATTCAAGATTATCTGGATTAGATTAGTATTAACAACCATTTAAAATTTTGTCTCTTAAAAAGCAAGATATGATTAACCTAAACAACTAAGAGGCTAACTTGAAATAGATGTCTATGCTGAACTAATGCAGATAGAAGGATGGTATTTGAAGTATTTTTAATGAATATTCACTTCTTTAATTTGCCATTAATACCGTTAACATAGGTTGCGAACAAGTATATAAAATAATTATTTGAAAAATTTTATCCTTTGGAACTTTGTAGTCCTGTGAAGGGGCAACAGGATGAGGAAATGAACAACTAAAAACGCCAAGTAACTCTATTTTGCCCATAGTTTCATACCGGTTCAAGTGTAGCTGTTTTTTTTTTAATTGTCGTACTGTGTAATCAGATCATTGAACCATTGATTAGTAATCAACGATCAATATAATTAGGTATGGGATTTAATATGTCAAATGGAGGGACTAACCCCTTGATTTCGTAAAACGCAACGAGAAAGCTCGCGTTACTTTCTGTACATTTTGTTCTTGCTACACAAACAATTTAGGTAGAAAATAAAGCAATGTGTAAGCTCGCGTTTTACAAAATAATGGGGGTAAGGAACATATTTTGATAAATAATAGTTATATACGAGGGCAGTTCGTCAGAGGTGGTTCCGAGTAATAAATATTAGTTGTCAAACATTCAAATCTCACATCCTTACAAGTTTAGTCATTCCAAAGGATTCCATTGTAGAAGAACAACTATAATACCTGGAAACCGGGTTTCGGGTTTCGGCAACTCTAACTGTCATGAGCAGCTTGAGGTGTCGTTGTAGTGGAGAACAATTGCAGTTCCACATATCATCTGGAAATGTTATACTAAAATTCATATAAGGTTTTAACAAGTCTCTGAGGTTAAATAAGTTGAAAGATAAACAGAATGAAGAGTTCTGTGTTATGGTAGCACAGCAAAACAAAACAGAAGAACAGCAAAAAATACAATAGTAGACAATGCAAAACGAATAGGACAAGTAACAATGGCGAAACAACACACAATATTGTGTGCATTCCTTCGAGGATAACAATGGCATGATGTCAAGTGTTTTAGCGCCCTCCTAAACATTTCTGATAGCATTCCATCTGTTGGAAGGCAGCTCAGTCGAGAGAAGGTATCCCAATTGAAAATCATTATAGGTATTAAATAAACGTCTCATTAAAAGTGAGTCAACAAAGGGTTTCGTTAATATAATGAACCTTTTTCATTCCATTTTCATCTTGTTGGCTTGGTTAATCATCAAAATAGTCGATAGTTTTTGTTAACATGTCATTATAATACAGATTTTTGCGTCTAAATTGGACGATTTGGGCGTGGATGACATATACAAATATTGCTTGCGTTATTTCTTGATTGAAGAATTTCCAGATTTGATTATCATGTGATTTAACGTCGTTGGACTTTTTCGTTTGGGGTTTCATGCATCAACTATATGTCAGGAAACCAAATTCCACACTTATTCAAAACAACTGTGCAAAATTTCGCACAAACAGTGTTTACGAATCAAAAACTATTCCGATCATAGACCTATACTGAGTATTCTATGCTAATGTCATATGAAATTATGCATAAAAACAATGGGTGATTTATTTAGAAATACTTTTACTTTTTTCAATTATTCATCCAAAGTAATATAAGGAAGGCTTACACGATATGCAATATACATTAATTAAAAAGTATAACAAATACAATATAACTGTAATAATGTATAAAAATATTAATTATAAAAAATAATCAAGCCCATACACAAACGTAAATTTCTTAAAAGCTGCATCTGCAAAATCTTGAATTCTAAAAACTAAAGCCAAAACGATTCCTCGTGGTATAAAAATTAAAAGAAAACAGCACCTTACACAAAAGCTCAACGATATTTTGTCCAAAAACAGAATGGAATTTTGGAAATCTCTTCCAGAAACCACTAGTGAATCGATCCATGACAGCGATAGAACCTTTCATTTTTAATTAAATTTTAGTGTCTATTTAAGTTTTAGTGACTATTTCATGTTATAACGTTCGCCGTTTGATTTTTTTTTTGTTTTTGAATACGTTTTTATTGATATGAAATACATTGAACACATACAAGGATATTTTTTAACTTATTTGTACAATTTGGTTTTCGTGGGTGCCTATACTGGGCAAAAAAGTCATAAGTCCATTTTTTCTACTTTACCATGAAAATGTCCCCTGTCTGATAGAATAATGAAATTGGATAAAATAATAAATCATATTTTACAATTTTCAAAAATATTAAATTTTTAGGCGCGAATGATAAAAAAGTTAAAGCTTAACAACTCAAAACTACACAAATGGAGATATGACTTTCTTTCTTAGGAGGGCAGTGCAGCTGGACGTTTGGGAGATTTAACAGATGGGATGTTAATTCTCCCAACAAATAAACAGTGCAGTCTAAGACATTCCTTTCATTTTCTGACATTCCTAGTACCTTCGCACGAAAAGTAAATAAAAGAATGTCAGATGGAGTAAAAGATGGATTTTTTACGCATACGCGAGCATCAAAAGAATAAAAACTAGATCATGTAACAACGAATAAAATAATTGTGATTCTCTCTTCAACAGCTACTCTATTAGCTATGATATGAAATAAAACAAAACCATTGGACATGATCCATTAACATTTTCTCTTAATATAAATGCTGGGTCCCTCAGGATCTCATTACTATGATCGACAATAAACCCCTTCAAAAGCGTGTAAAATTCGAAAATGAATTGGTATAAATTCAGCACCCACTTTACCACATGCAGAACCAGGTTCTTAAACTTGTAGAAAAAATTCATTATAACGAAAACATCAAAAAGACCCCTTCACTTGGAGAAGAGTTAACTATTTCTACCTATATAGTTATAAGGTTATCAATCTCTAGAAATCTAAACAATTTGTATACCCTCCACCATGTCATTCCGTTTGTAAATAAAATAAATAAATAAATATTCATCGGAGACGCCATAAAGTATATATATTCTCGTCGTGGTAAAATTCTAAGACGATTAGGGTTTGGGGTTTTCCGAACTTTTTCATTTCCCGGGAAAACGGGAATGAAAAGTTCCATTTCTGGGAATTCCCGTAAAAAAATAATTTATTTTAGGTATGTCCAATATGATTTAAAATGTCAACATTTAGTAATTGGTGTGCTTTTTTAACCTATTAACGTACTTGTCGTACTTTTTTGATAACTTTTAATATGTATGGAATTTACTCGCTTAACAAGAAAGTAGCTTACTACTCTCATAGTGTTGATGCCAGATTTTTCTTGTTGATTCAATTAAGAAAAACAATGGATAAAAATGTTGCCACTTTATCAAGTCTCTTAATTGTAAGTAATCGAGAAGAACAAAACAATATAATAATAATCTAAAAATAAATATTTTTATTATAGTAGTAATAAATAAATTACAAATTATACAAATGTTTTTGTCAAAATATTTTACAAATTATTTTTCATTTTACAAATATTTTAATCTACAATCGTCAGAATTAAAGGCGTCATTGAATTGGACATTTAAATCGCAGACCTACACTAGATTCAAAATAAACAAAAAATTAAGGAAACAAATAACTCGGAGAATGTTATGATGTAATTAATTTAGAAAATTCATATACAAATTTTGCAGAAACAAAGTAAAATATTCTTAGATATTCATTAGTTCTTACAAAGGGTTATTTAAAAATACCGTAGGATATATTTCTATTCATATTTAATTTTTCTTGAAAGTTTCCAGGTGACAAATTGTAATAAATCCCAATTTTTAACAATTTCTTACTGGTTTCATATGTTAAGTAAATTGTTATTTAATTTTATTTTATTTCGTCGATTCTTCTAGGAAAACATGAAATTTAAAGTTTAACTAGTCGTACTAGTAAGTTTAAGTATTGACATTATGTCAGCCATAGTATTGTCGGTATGATATTTTTGTTTCACAATAAAGATCGTGAAATATAATCGCAAAAACTTTGTATTCCCCTAGCTGGGTTTCGCAAAAAATGACTACTTAGCGAATTTAAAAAGTTCTGTTTGTAGTAACAATCAAATGCCCATTATTATTGTCAGTAATGTAAATATATTAATATGACATATATCTAAAATTCCAATTTATGTAATAAATCTAAATTAATCGTCAAAATAATCAATAAAATATTTTTTAATATTTCCCATATTCCCGGGAAATTAAAAATGTTTTCCTGGGAATTCCCGGAAAAATTTGGACGGTTCGGGAATTCCCGGACCCCAAACCCTAAAGACGATATAGACATGTCCGTCTGTCTGCCAGTCTGTCTGTTGAAAGCACGCTAGCTTCCGAACGAAATGAGCTAGGAGGTTCAAATTTTTCTTAAATGTGTCTTATGGTTGCAGATCGATTAGCATTGAAAGTGGGCGAAATCGGCCCAAAGGAAAAAAATTTCCCTCACAAGGACTGAAAATACACCTAATATTTAGAGTATTTTGCTGAAATAGCATGTTTTTTGAACATACTAGCTTGTATTTACTTGATATTTGCAATGGGCATTCCCTTTATAGCATAAAAGGGCACCATAGAGTGATTTTTTTTTGTAGGGGGGCGAAATTGGACAAAAAGCGATAAAAATGGTACATATCAAAGGACTTCAGATAGAGATACGAAATTTGGCGTGTACATTCCTCTAATAGAGTAGATACATAATATAAAAGTATTTTTTTTAAATTCGTACTTTTAAGGGGTTAAATGGGGATAGAGGGATAAAAATAGTACCAACCAAACGGCTGCACCTAGAATAATGAAATTCGGTGTATATATTCCTCTGATTGCGTAGACACATAAAATAAAAGAATTTTTCGAAATTCGTAGTTTTAGGGTGTAAAATGGAAAAAGGGGATAAAAACTGTACCAAACAAATGGATGCAGCTAGAACCATGAAATTCACTGTATACATTCCTCTGACTGAGTAGACACGAAAAAATAAAAAGGTTTTCCAAATTCGTACTTTCAAGGGATGCAATGGGAGCAGAGGGATAAAAATGGTACCAACTAAAAGGCTACAGCTAGCATGATGAAATTCGGTTTGTACATCCCTCTAATTGCACAGACATGTTAAATACATAGATTTTCGAAGGTCGTACTTTTAAGGGGTAAAATGTGAAAAAGGGGATAAAAATGGTACCAACCAAATGGCCACAAATAGGATCTTGGAATTCGGCGTATACATTCCTCTGACAGCATAGCTACGTAAAATAAAATTTTAAATTATATATAAAATGTTCCATTATATATACATAGTATAAAAATATTGGTAGCCTTGGTTTACTTAATAAATTTCTGATTTTTATACTTTTGAAAATTGTTGCGGACATTCCTCTTGTAGCTTGGGAGCACCACAAAGCAAATAAAACTTTTAGTGGGCGAAATGGCACAAAAAGGTATAAAATATGGTACCAATGATACGAAAACAGCTAGAATCATGAAACTCCGTGTGTACATCCCTCTAATTGTATAGACACGTAAAATTTTTCGAAAATTTGTACTTTTACGGGATATAATTGAAAAAGAGGGATAAAAGTGGGACCTACCAAACCGCTGATGTTGAAGTCATGAAATTCGGTGTATACATTCATCTGATTATGAAGACTCGAAACAAAACGATTTTTTTAATTTTTACATTTGGGCGGAGAATGGGGATGTCTTTAAAATTTGTACTTTTCTTATCAAAATAATATAGTCACTTTGTCTGTATCTGAAAATGATTCTCCCTAATACCTAATATTTAGGCATGTACACTTTCATAAATACAGTGCGCTTAAGTATACATTACAGTTTGAAATAGTAAACAAATATAGCAATGCGCATAAAAATATCATAATTTTCGTACTATGGTACTGTACTTATATGTAAAGTCGACATCCTTTAATCTGCTGGTAATACTGTGGAATGCACTCCGTGGTGGAGGTTATATAAGATTCGGCCCGGCCGAACTTAAAACCTTCTTACTTGTTAAACTTTAGATTTTAACAAATTTGTTTTTGGTGTTCAATTCCCAATATATAATATAAAATATGTGGAATGTGGCAATACTGTTTATGTGTAAACAGCTATTATTATATACATTTTTATAATATTTTTTTATTAGTTGTGAAGCTAAATTTCTTAAACTAAAACTTTCTATTTCGACATATGTACATTTTCTTTAAAATTTTTTTGTAAATATGAATTGCAATATTCGAGTTATGAGCCATTACATGTCAAACGATACGATTTTTGATAGCTGTGATTGTTTTGAAAGTTTGAGTATGTATTATTCTCATAAAATATCTTATATGTATTATTTAAAAACATGTTTTATATGTATTATTTATTTGAGCAAAATTGTCCCAGATGAAAATATCTGAACATATATTTTTAATTTGTTAAAAATTGCAGGTTAGAAGGTTAAATCGAGAGCGTAATTTGTATGCGAGGTACATCTAAATCTTACCCGATCTGACTCACTTTCACCAGTTCACTGTCTAATTGAATTATAAGTATTGTGCAAATCGAGTAAATTATGAAGTCTCTAGAGCGGGATAAGTCAAATTGGGAGCGACATTTGTATGTCGCTAGTTGAAATATAAGGTACTGTGCCAAATTGGAAGCAAATCGAGTAAAATATGTGTTCTCTGGAGCGGAAAAAGTCAAATCGAGAGTAACATTTTATGTTAGCTATATCTAAATCAATAAAGTACTGTCGCACACTGTAAAAGGTGGCGTATTCGTTTTTGGTACAAATAATATTACTCATTCGCTTAGATATCAAATAGAACGGGGCTACAAACGGTCCGACTATATGATAGCCTCCACTTTTTGTCCCATCACAAGGTTTTTTATCACCAATTCCTGATGTTTTAAAATATTGGCTGTTACATTCCAAATAGGTTTCTGATATTTTGGAGTCTGTATTAAATGCGTTTTTTTTGTGGACCTTATCTAAAATATAGTACTAAATCCGGTGGTCTATTTGTATTTCTCTTCTGTTCCACAATGGAACAAATTTTGGGATTTATTTCCCCGTTTTAAGAATTGTGGGATTTTTACCTAGATTTTGTTTTCCAGAATATAATGTTATTATAAATTTTTGTATCAAATTACATGGGAAAGAGTTTCATTTTGCAAACATTATTTTTTTTTCGCATCACCCCAATGGAGGCGCCAATGGAAAAAGTGGGCGTTGTCGTCTACTTTTTCACAAATCAGAGAGGAGGATGTCGACGAAATCTTTTTGGCGTAACTTCACGATTTCCGCCCAATGTGCATTGCTTATTGTATTTAAACATTTTATCATGGAATGACTCAGTATAGCTGTCGAATGTGTTTTGTGCGGTTTAATTAATTAGATTAATTAGACATCAAGAAATTTAACGCCCAATTTTCATTATTGGGTTATAAGCGTGCCAATAAACCAGTAATTAAAAGTTATATCAGTGATAACTGTTCTTCAGGATTTGGGTTCCTAAAAGGCTTGTAACTATAAGGAAAATTGCCATATTCATTACTTCGAGACAAAATAACATATTTGTTTATGGGCTGTTTTTGGTCCGTATTTCATCCAGCCGTAACGAATGGCGCATGTTATCGTGCCATGATAACAGACTATTTGCTAACTGAAAATGACTTTGACTGGATTTTTGCGAGAGTAAGGCTTAGCTGCGGCGATCTTTTAAATTCGGAGCTACGTAAGTAGCTCCATAGATAAGTCGGGCGAGATTGTGCAATTAAAAACCGAACTATATTTTTGCAAAAGTGGGCTCATATTGTGGCATATTTTTTCGACAAAAGGATAAATTAAAGATTTCAAAAATTCGCATCGAAAGTACCTTAATATTCGATCGTTGGATCCGCCATTTTATAATGAATTGAATGAATCTCAAAACTTCTTATATTTTTGGGCAAAAATCCGGAAAAAATCGGGATATAAAAAAATTGTCATTCTTCTTGCCTCAAGATCCACTCTGGACAGTTGCCTTGTCTTCCCATTTTTTGCATCCAAAGTGACTAAGACCCACCCACTCTCCCACATAGACCTCCACGATCCTTCTTCACACAACAGACAAACAGAGAGCGCGGTAAATTGTTTCATAAATTTTTTAGGGTTAAGATGGTATGTGGTTGTACTCCAACTATGTCGTCGTCGAGGGCCGCTAGCAACGGCTGATGTGGCCCGCAACAATGTTGTGGGAGTGGGAGGTAGTAGGAGGAGTATGTACAAGTATCATCTAGACTCAGCCCTCCATGTTGTTGATGTTTTTGCTGTTGCTGCTGCTGTTGTTGTTATTTGGTGAGTGATAAACGCGAAAGCGTTTGTTTAACAATTAACGTGTTGGCAACACATTGCAATTATTTATATGCCAACAGTACCAATATGTTCATCTACACAGCAGCAGCAACACCAACAACAGCGACAACACAATATCGAGCAAAACACATGATATGGAACAACAGAAATAACAATTCTTTGTTGGTTGACTATTGTTGTTGTTGTTCATTTGTAGTGCTAGCATCAACACTACACATTGTTGTTGCGACAATTATGGGTGAAGGTGTTTGGTGGCGTTGGTGGAGTCGTTGACGCCAGTTCTGCAGAGTGCCGAGTATGAGCAGGGCCATTAGAGACCAGGTTTCCATTCGTTCCATGGAGTGCTGCTACCTTGACACACCTCTGTTTTTGTTTTTCTTCTTGTCTCCTCAGAACATTCCGTGAACACAATCGCTGGCGCGCGCACACACCGTCGTCGTTCGCTTGTCGGTTGTCGGCCGTAGTTTAACAAGCTTTAGAATTATGATACAATTTTTATTTGGGTAATTAGTCGCCAGCGATTTTCTGAATGGTTATGAAATCGTTTTGATAAACGATAATGGCTTATTATGTCGCAGCATATCGTTAGTCCCTCGTCCCTCTCTCTAGACGGCTACTCACTCGCCCATTCCGTGGTCGTACAAGTAGTGGATGTACGTACATGCATATATGTGTGTACATTAGGGTGGAGTGAAATATTTTAGGGTGGAGTGAAATATTTTAGGAGGCTGGTGCAAAATGCCAAACCGATATCTGTAAGGTGAGATACATTCTACTACCTCGCCAAGAATTTCCATAACATTCCATGTTGTTAAAAAAAGTTTATTTTGCCCTCGGATTGGCTTGGTTTGATAAGTCGTGAATAAACTTACTCCGGAACAAGATTTGAAAATTCTTCATTTGAAATAAATTTGTAGTCATGAAGCTCACTTCTAGTTAACTGGCTATGTAAATATGCAAAATTGTCGCATTTGGGGGATGTTATCCGATATCATAGGCATTAGTACCATATATAAAACCACTTGCTTCAAGTTAAAGTTAAACTCTTCTAAATAAAACCCCCGTTGATTTATACCCTCCTTAATATGTATGCATGCATTTGTTTGCGACACCCAAATGAAAGCGAGGCAGACCCATCTTTTATTATACCGATCGAATTACTTTTTGAATCGATTTAGTCCATATATTCTTGTAATCGAAGTACAATTCAGAATTATTTCCCTATTGAAGGTCGAGAACGAACGCTATTATAAATCGGTCCAGATTTAAATATAGTCCAAATGTCACTTCCCATTTCACTTATCCTTGTTATACTGACAAACGTCAGCTGCAAAAAGAAAACATTTTAAAGACATTTCAAGGCAACAAGGTTGGCAGAAACACCGTTTTGACGCCAGAATAATGGTAAGTAATCACAATTCCTAATAAAAATTCCAAAAACTCATAAAATGGATGAGAAACATTTGGAAAGAGTCAAAAAAAAACAAATATAGGGTCCGCCAAATAACTTTTTTTTTTGAAAATGCAATAAAAAACTACTGAATATTTTCTCAAATTTGTTTTTTATTTGAAAGTACAATCCTTCCGGTTAATAATATCACTCAAATGGCTGCCTCAGCTCCCCGCTAATAATAGTCTAACGGTTGAAGAGTCGGGGCCGACTCTATGATACACTCCAATTTCTATCCGAATACAATTCAATTCGGTGAAAAATTGAAAACGGGAAGGTTTTTTGTATCCTATAAATTTATGTGTTTGACAAAAAATGTTAAATAGGAAAGGACATTTGTATGAGGATATATTGAAACCTGGAACGAAATAGGTGAAATATAAAATGTATAGTTTGGCCAAAATCGGTTAAACTTTTGTGAGCAACATTTGTATTTGGGCTATATTTAAATCTGAACCGATCTTACTCACTTTCACTTACTTAGTTAGATTATAAGATGTTGTCTCAAATTTAAAGAAAATCGGGTACAATATGTGGTTTCTAAAGCGGAAAATATCAAATCGGGAGCGACATTTATATGGGGGCTATATCTAAATCTGAACCGATCTTACCCAATTCTGCATAGCTGTTTCTAGTTGGATTATAAGATGTTGTGCCAAATTTAAATAAATGGTTTCTAGAGCGGAAAATGTCAAATCGGGAGCGAAATTTGTATGGGAGCTATATATAAATCTGAACCGATCTAACACATTTAAAAGCACAGTTGTTTCTAGTTGAAATATAAGATATTTGGCTAAGTTTGAAGAAGATCTGTCCAAAATGTGGTTTC
>CANDYM010000697.1:0-36716 GCA_947397865.1 Polietes domitor
ATTGCTACGATTAATAAGCTTTCGAAATTTCCTATTATTCGCGGTTTTATGGTTCATAGCCACTTTTGCACGTTTAAAATTGAGCATTATGAATTTTAAAATAAGCACATAGCCATTAATGCTCAAATATATATATATATATATATATATATATATATATATATATATATATATATATATATGTAAATATGTATATGTAAATAAGATAGATTGTAAACTCGATAACGTTTTTCATGAAATATTGGCAATGTTGTATAGAAAGCGCATATTCTGTGATTTACACAGCGAATTTAAAGATTCCAGCTTCATCCGTCAGATGGGTACCATTTTTATCCATTTTCCAATATTTTACAAAAAGTGGATATTTCGGTAGGGCACGCTAAACACAAAATACAAATTGGATATTTTTGGAAAATTTTCATTTTCGCGGAAAATATGGCTAAAATGATTTTCACTCATGACATTTTTGTTTTATGATTTTCTCGCGATCTAGCCAACGGATCCGACTGAATTTTTGTTTGTGTATTAAGAACCAATGTCGCTTGTAACATATATGTAGCCAGTCGCGAAAATCGCTGCAATTGCTGAAAAATACAAAACTCGCGGTTGCAATTGCTTATATTTAAATGTTCTCTGTTCAAGATTCTAGAACATTTCTAACACAAATATTCCGAATGAAGTCAGCAATCATATGCCATAAAGATATTTTGATATTCTCAATATGATAAAAAGTTAGTTATAACTTGGGAACCAAAATGCTATTAACCGCGTAATGATGGAATTTGATAATGCGATATGGCATAAATCTAGAGAAATGATTTAAACAAAATCGTTGTAGCGAATTACAACCTTCGGTAATACTTTGCTCCATTTTTATACACTCCACGAGAGTATTATGGCTTTGTGCATTTGTTTGTAACACCCAAAAGGAAGCGAGATAGACCCATTGCTAAGTATACCGATCGACTTAGAATCACTTTCTGAGTCGATTTAGCAATGTCCGTCTGTCTGTCCGTCTGTCCATCTATTGTTGTAATCTATTGTTGTAACGACCTGTAATTTGGTCGCAATTATAGTCCGATCTTAACAAAAATTGGCAAAAGTATGTTTTGTGGATCAAGACGAGCTATTTAATTTGAGGCAAATCGGTTCAGATTTAGATATAACCCCTATACAAATGTCGCTCCCGATTTGACATTTCCGCTGTAGAAACCCCATATTATACTCGATTTTCTTTAAATTTGGCACAACATCTTATAATCCAACTAGAAACAAATATGAAGAAATTAGGTAAGATCGGTTCAGATTTAGATATAGCCCCCATACAAATGTCGCTCCCGATTTGACATTTTCCGCTCTAGAAACCCCATATTGTACCCAATTTTCTTTAAATTTGGCACAACATCTTATAATCCAACTAGAAACACCTATGCAAAAATTGGATAAGATCGGTTCAGATTTAGATATAGCCCTTATACATATGTCGCTCCCGATTTGACATTTTCCGCTCTAGAAACCCCATATTGTACCCAATTTTCTTTAAATTTGGCACAACATCTTATAATCCAACTAGAAACACCTATGCAAAAATTGGATAAGATCGGTTCAGATTTAGATATAGCCCTTATACATATGTCGCTCCCGATTTGACATTTTCCGCTCTAGAAACCCCATATTGTACCCAATTTTCTTTAAATTTGGCACAACATCTTATAATCCAACTAGAAACACCTATGCTAAAATTGGGTAAGATCTGTTCAGATTTAGATATAGCCGCCAAACAAATGTGGCCTCGATTTGACTTTTGCCGCTTTAGAAACCACATATTGTACTCGATTTTCTTTAAATTTGGCACAACATCTTATAATCCAACTAGAAATACTAGAAATAAAATCGGATTGAAAGTGGAGTGTATCATAGAGTCGGCCCAGCCCGACTTAAGCCTTTTTTACTTGTTGAATTATATTATTTTTATGTTCATAGCAACTTTTGCAGTCACAAATTAACGTGTGAGTAGATAGCCAAATAAGAAAAATTTGAAAAAAGAGGCTTTAGAACAAAATTTCTTCTCCAAATGCATATGACAGATGACATCCAAATCTGAGAATAGTTTGGCATCAAAAACTCATTTTCGAGAAAATGGTTCATAGCCACTTATGAATATAAGCCCTCGATATCTTAAATTTCCAATTTATATAGTAAATTTAAATTAATCAATAAAATATTTTTTTAATATTTCCCGTATTTCCGGGAAATTAAAATTTTTCCAATTTTTCGGGAATTCCCGGACGCCAAACCCTAGCTAGAACGTTCAAATTTGATGTAAATGTATCTTTTAGTCTTATGTAAAATAAAGGTTTCTTTTTAAACTCGTACTTTAAGGAGGGTAAAATGAAAAAGGGGATACAAATTGTAACAAGCTAATGGCAGTAGCTAGAGTCATGAAATTCGGAGTACCTATTACTCTGACTAGGTAGATACGAAAAAAAGGTTTTTCCAAATTCGTACTTTCAAGGGATACAATAGGAACAGAGTGATAAAAATGGTACCAATTAAATGGCTACAGCTAGAATGATGATTACGATTTGTCCAAATTTGTACATTTTTTACTGTTACGGCAAAAAGGGGTAGAATCGCGATGTTATGTTATTTTGCGCTGTGTCCATGAGAGATATTGGATTTTCTCATTCAGTTTGTAACACCTTCAAATATCCAACGGAGACACCATAAAGTATATATATTGTGGATCGTGGTAAAATTCTAAGACGATCTTGCCATGTCCGTCTGTCTGTCGAAATGAGCTAAAAGGTTCAAATTTTCCGTTGTCTTATGGTTTTCCCAGAGGGAAATTTTTTTCCCTAACAAGAGCTGAAAGAACCCCCTAATATTTAGAATATTTAAGCAATTTTTTAAATTTCTGCTTTATATGCACTTGAAATTGTTTGCGTTCATTCCTCTTGTGGCGTAAAACCACCAAAAAGTAAATACACGTTATAGAGGGCGAAATGGCACAAAAAGGGATAAAAATGGTACCAATGATACGACAAACAGCTAGAAACATGCAGGGCCGTGCGCAGGATTTTCCGCTGGAAGGGGTTTTCATCTAGTTTTACAAAAAATAAAGCAAGTGAGAATTCTGTTAATTATTTTAGTCAATTTTTAATCAATGTTTAATTTTTCTCTTGAAGTCTCGTCAGTCTATGGCGCAATGATAAATTACATTAATTTGATGATGTGCGCTTGGCAACCATTCATATTTTATTACCAGGATCTTCGAGAAATACTTTGATACATTCATTGGCAAAATTGCATTTCAGTAATCTATCTATCAGTACACTCAAAGGAATTTGACAGTAAAAGAAAGCAGAAAGTCTACTGAAAGAGCAGATTTCCTGCTGAAAAAGAGACAGCAGATTTGCTGAGATAGTAAACAGAACAGTATGACCACTTAAATATACATGTTAACAAAACTTTTTTGAATAGAAATTATTATAAAGCAACTTATTACCACGGAAAGATATTGGGATTGTATTTTTAATGACACGCATATTGCCGAAAGCTAATATAAAAGGAACGCTTATCTATTTTTATATTTTAATTAACAGCAGACAATTTTAGCATTAAAGAGTTTGCAGTCTTTAATGTAAGATTGCAGAATAACTGCTGTTATGCCAAAAACAAAAACAGCTGTAATAGCAGAAAAGTGACTGCCGCGAGACAGCAGACAATCGCTGCTTGTATTAAACGATAAATTAAATGGTAAGTGCAGAAAAATGGATTACAAGGTATGGGTGTAAATACGATGTCTTTCTGATGTTTTGGGGTTTTTAATTTGTACAGGACATGAGTAACAGGATGCTTACTCAAAATCTTCATACGCATATTTCGATTAAAGAAAAAGTATTTGGAAATGTTTCTTCATTTTTATAATCTTAACAAGTAAGGAAAGGCTAAAGTCGGGCGGGGCCGACTATATGATACACTCCACTTTCTATCGGAATACAATTCAATTCAGTAAAAAAGTTAAAACGGGAACATTTTTTGTATGTCTAACATGACCTGGTAGAATTTGTCAAATCGAGAATAATATTTGTATAGGGGCTATATCCAAACATGGTATGAAGTGACAAACTTTCACAATAAGTTTTTCCAAATTGGGAGCGAAATTTGTATGGGAGCTATATATAAATCTGAACCGATCTAACACATTTTTACAACAGGTGTTTCTAGTTGAACTATAAGATGTTTTGCCAATTTTGAAGCAAATCTGTAGCAATATGTGGTATCTAAAGTGAAAAGGGTCAAATCGGGAGTGAAATTCGTATGGGGGCTATATATAAATTTGAACCGATTTTCTTCAAATTAAATAGCGTTCGTCCTTGTCCCGAAAAACTTAACTAACTTAAGCTAAATCAACTCAGAAAGTGATTCTAAGTCGATCGGTATACTTAACAATGGGTCTATCTCGCTTCCTTTTGGGTGTTACAAACAAATGCACAAAGCCATAATACTCTCGTGGAGTGTATAAAAACCCTATGATGAAAGTGGGTAAGATCGGTTCAGATTTAAATATACCCCAAATACAAATGTTGCTCCCAAATGTTTAACCGATTTTGGTCAAACTATACATATTATATTTCTCCTATTTCGTTCCAGATTTCAATATACCCCCGTACAGATGTCCTTTCCTATTTAACATTTTTTGTCCAACACATAAATTTACAGGGTACAACAATCATTCCCAATTTCACTTTTTTACAAAATTGAATTGTAATAGGATAGAAAGTAGAGTGTATCATATAGTCGGCCCCGCCCGACTTTAGCCCTTTCCTTACTTGTTTAAAATTACGAAAAGATATTTTATTAAATTTCCAAACATTTGTTGTAGTACACAATTAAAAGTTCATAAGATATTGCTCTAATCAAATGTCAAGAAGTAGCGAAATTAGCATTACACAAAGTTGAAAATGGCACCTACCAAACCGCTGAAGTTTTAAATCATGAAATTCGATGTGTACATTCATCTGACTGTGAAGATGCGAAATAAAAAAGATTTTGTACTTTTAGGCGAAAAATGGAGCGAATGGGGAATAATAAAGAGATCTTGCGATATTCGCAGCATCAGGATCTAAATGGAATTAAATTTGGTTACAATCAAACGGTTGTAGCTAGAATCATGATTGACGCGGGAAATTTTTCTAAATTCGTACTTTTAGGGTCAAAATGGAAAAAGTAGTGAAACCAATAAAACGGCTGTAGCTAAAATCATGAAATTAGGTGTGTACATTCCACTCTAATACATATTGGATCTTCAATATTATCCCTATCAAAATGGTACAGACATTTAGGCTGTAGATGGAATAAAGAAATTGCAAATGGGGAAAATCGAGCTTTAGTGAAATTGTTTCTACTTAATAATATTTAGGGCACATTTTTGAAGATTGCTAAAATTATATTAATATGTATATATGATAATATATAATAATATAATATTATACTAAATATTATTACTAATGAATAATCAAAATTTTCCTAATATGGTAGTACATTTTTATGTAATGTCGACAGCATCTAATCTACCAATAACACTGTGGAACACACTCCGTGATGGAGGGTATTTAAGATTCGGCTCGGCCGAACTTAACGTCTTTTTACTTGTTTATAGTTCCTTTTTGAATTGACTTGAAGTATTATATATAGTCTAAACTTATTGGCACCCTTGTTTGTTGTTTGGCACCAAAGTTTAAAATAATAAACAATTTATATTTATTTTATTTTATATTTATTTGTAAACAAGTAAAAACGGCGTTAAGTTCAGCCGGGTCGAACTTTATATACCCTCCACCATGGATTGCATTCCACAGAGGCTGTCGATTTTCGTAGAAGTGGAGTTATTATACAGGAAAATATATTTTTTTAATAAAGCCAAACCAAAACAAATGCAAATATTTAAATAATAATTTTATAGATAAAGATTATATTTTTATTATTCCAAAAAAAAGCAAGGTTACTAATACGTTTATATATCGAAATAATATTTCAAGTCAATTAAAGGATAAATATTCATATATTTATATTTTCAGAAAACCATAAATATTGGTAAAGAGATGTATGCACCGAATTCCATGATTCTAGCTGCGGCCATTTGGTTGGTATCATTTTTACCTCCTTTTTCCTATTTTACCCCCTTAAGAGTACGACTTTTTTAAAATTTCTATATTTTGCGTGTCTACTCAATTGCAGAGATGTACTATGTATCATTTTTATCCCTTTTTGTACCTTTTCACCCCCTACAAATGAGAATCACTTTATTGTGCACGTTTTCGCTATAAGGGGAATGCGCATACCAAATATCAAGCACATTTAAACAAGTAAGGAAGGTTAAATTCGGGCGCGGCCGACTATCATATAGTCTACACCTACATTTGAACCGGGTATATATACAAATTTCATACTTCTATCTGTATTTGTAAGAAAATTTGAGAACAAACTTTGAATGGGAGCAATATAAATCTGTACCGATCTGACACATTATTAGCATAGTTTTTCTTAAATATAAGACGCTTTCCCAAGTTTGATGGAAACCTGTTAAATATGTGGTTTCTAGAGCGGAAAGAATTAAATCGAGGGAATCATTTATATGGGACCTATATATAAATCTGAACCGATTTGACCCACTTTCGCCATGGATGTTTGTAGTTGAAATCAAATTTGTCAAATTTTAAGCAAATATGCTATATCTAGAGCGGAAATAATCAATTCAGTGGCGAAATTTGGAGCTATATACATGTATCTGAACGGATCTGGCCCATTTTTGCCAGAGTTGTTTCTAGTTGAAATATAAGTTGTTTTGCCAAATTTCAAGAAAGTCTGTGGAAATATGTGGTTTCTAGAGCGGAAAAAGTTAAATCGGGAGCAAAATTTGTATGGGAGCTATATCTTCTTCATTTTAAATAGCGTTCGTCATTATCCCATAAAACTTCGTTGTACAAAGTTACATTTAGTTCTATCCACAATTGCGACCTGGACTTTGATTACAAGAATAGATGGACAGACGGACGGACTGACGGACATCGCTAAATCGTTTAAAAAAAGTGATTCTATGTCCATCGGTATAATAAACGATGGGTCTATCTCGTTTCCTTTTGGGTTTTACAAACAAATTCACAAAGACATTATACCATGTGGTGTAGGGTATAAACATGTTTAAATACTCGAAATATTAGGGGTATTTTTAGTCCTTGTGAGGGAAAATGTTTTCCCTCTGGGCCGATTTCGCCCACTTCCGATCCCAACAGATCTACAACTATGAGACACATTTATGTCAAATTTGGTCGTCCTAGCTCATATAGTTTAGATGCTTTCAACAGACAGACGGAGGGACATGGTTAGATCGTCTTAGAATTTTATGACGACTTTATATGGTCTCAGGTCGATATTACAAGGTTTTACAAACGGAATGACAAGGTTAGTGTACTCCTATCCTGGAGGTGGAGGGTATAAAAAGAAGAATGAATAGCGGAAAGTACAAATTGGGTATTTTTGCGAACTTTTCTTTATCATGGAAGACATGGCTATGGTTTGATTACTGATTAATTTTGATTTATTTAGATACATGTAATGCCAGGGATGAAAATTTTTCATATTACATGTCAGTCTGGACTTGTACTTATTTTTTAACCAAAGTGTAGATGTGTTTTAATAGACTTTTATTCATCGAGTTTAGCAAACATCACCTTGCTAAGTACATACATGTGTACCTATGTATATGTGGACATATGTGACTCTCGAAATACGTATAATTGATATCGAATTGATGATGATTTTGCATCTTGTCTCATGCTACTTAGCATTACCAATCAAAAGTAGTAGATCCCAGCGTTCGTGCTCACAAATATCACAAGAACATTTCCACTCGTCGTCGCCATCATCAGCGACACTAGCATCATTGAAGCTATAGACATAACAATTACCATTTTCATTGCACTATTTTCGCCATCTCACATACCTGCATGGGTGCCTATCGTTTGAAGAATTGCAAAGGCACCTAACACTCAATTTGTTTTGGAGAAGGAGAAGCAATCATTTACACGCCGTCTTTTTGTCTTCGACAATGTCTGACAGTACAATTTAAACATGTTGTAAAGTTGAGCAGTATTTCTCAATCACAAAACTTGTTTGCATATCTTTGTTAATTAGGTCCATTCACACTTCAGCTGACGATACATATGCTAGTTGCAAACCAATCAAAATGTAACCTGAGGCCAAATTAGGTGGGTATACATGTACATCTGGCTATGATAGACTCACTTTCGCATTTGCAGCAATGCACCGTGTATTAGTACACACACACACACAGATGTATATGTATGCCATGTATATAGGTACGTGTGGAAATAAGCAGTACACACGTACTGTCACCATAAACGCATAATTATTTCGAACATAACGCTAAAGACAACTTAGCAAAGCACATACATAAGTGTATTCATGATACTTCGGCGAACAATAAACCAAATTATCGTATTGCAAATTTAGCTTCGTTTTGTTTGCCTAGCAGGGATTTGACTAAATAATTTCCAATTCTAATTCTAAAAACAAAAATGAAATTGAACAAAACCAATTGTGTGGCAATTGTAGAATATAGACAATTGGTACAATAATGGGCATGGATGGCTAAGGCGTAAATATTTTTTGGTTTAAAGTTATTATAAAAGCATTTTCAAATATCAAATTGCAAAAGATTTTGACTACCCGTATGAATGTTATGTCCGTTTTGTTGAAACCAAAGATTAAGCCACTTTGTGTGGGAGGTACCAGAAGGGGTGCGACAATATCGCCCATATTACATTCAAATGAAACCGATATAAAAGCATTGCCAAATATCAAATTTCACAGTATTCCGATCATTCATATAGAAGTTATAACTGCTTTAATTTTACGTAGTTTTGCGTGATTTGTGTGGGAGGTACTGGAAGGGGCGTGTCAAAACCCCTCATATTCAGTACACTTAAAGTGCTTATAAAAACGTTATCAGGTACCAAAATATAGTTGATTCCGAATATCCGCGTGGAATCTATATGGCTATTAATTTAACCTTGGAGTATGTGTGAGGTATCAGAAGGGGCGTGGCAATTTCGCCCATCTACGAACTTAAACTAAGTTTGGGGAAAAAATTACCACGTGCAAAGTTTGAATCGATTCCTTAACTCCTTTCGATAGTTATCGTGTACACCAGCCAGCCAGACGGACGGACGAACGGACATGGCTCAAACATCGTAAAATGTTGTGAAACGGATTTGGTCCAAACATACTTAGGGTCTTAAGTCACTCCTTCAGTGCGTTACACTTTTTTCCTGTCCCAGATAATATATACCCTCCTCCTCTGTAGAGTGAGGGTATAAAAACCATATCTTAAAATGCAAGAATCTATATAATGTTGAAAAGAAAAACATCAAATTCCCCATAAGCAGTTTTGAGATAAAGTTTTGAGTAGTAACTGAAGTAAACCTAAAATCGAATGAAATAACAGTCAACAAGAAAAATTAAATAAATCCCAAAATATATGAAAAACCCTATATTATAAATTGATTGTTATTTCATAATGGCATCTGTATGGGGGTATATTGAAACATGGAGCGATGTAACCCGCTTTCACCACGTATGTTTATTTGTGAAATATGATATCACAGTGCAACACGAAAAAAATAACCATATACGGACACCGCTACATGATAAAAGACCAAAAAAAAAGACCCGTGTTTTTTTTTCCCCCAAAGTCATGCACTTTTTTTTATGGGCCCCCAGAGATTTGAGGCCTCGGTGTAATTTTTGGAAAAAAGTGATCATATTCTCAGGCTCATATCTTGCAAACCGTTCGGAATTTTGATTTACTCTCTGAGGCAAAGTTCTAGCTCTTGTCATAAAGAACAAAAATTGTGAACATATAAAATCAAAAAAACTTCATCTTCAAGGTCAAAATCGCATTTTTTTAACCTTTTTTCCCCTGTTCAGGTCCATAGGTAGCAAACCGTTGAAAATTCAGGGAAACAATCAACTACAAAAATGTACCTAAGATCTCAATAAACAACTTTCTAGAACATATGAACTTCCTAGGAATTATTCTTAACACCGTTTAGGTAGCGCTTAGGTAGCCGCAAAAGTGAAAAATTGTTTATTCCAGTATTTCTTACCCACACGACATCATCGATGCCATTCAACAAACAACAACAAAGTCGTCGGTCCAAAAATTTGCACTAACAAAACACATGACAATTCAAAGCAGCGAAGTAGTCGCAATCCATTTGTACCAACAACATTAACAACACATATGTAGCCGCAGCACACAATATAAAAGCGACACGACGCTCACATTGAGGCAGTACACAGCGCGACGTCAACGAGAACTTTTGCGGCTACCTAAGCGCTACCTAAACGGTGTTAAGAATAATTCCTAGGAAGTTCATATGTTCTAGAAAGTTGTTTATTGAAATCTTAAGTACATTTTTGTTGTTGATTGTTTCCTTGAATTTTTAACGGTTTGCTACCTATGGACCTGAACAGGGCAAAAAAGGAAAAAAATCTAATTTTTGGAAATTTTTTCACTTTTGCGGCTACCTAAGCGCTACCTAAACGGTGTTAAGATTTTGACCTTGAAGATGAAGTTTTTTTGATTTTATATGTTCACAATTTTTGTTCTTTATGACAAGAGCTAGAACTTTGCCTCAGAGAGTAAATCAAAATTCCGAACGGTTTGCAAGATATGAGCCTGAGAATATGATCACTTTTTTCCAAAAATTACACCGAGGCCTCAAATCTCAGGGGGCCCATAAAAAAAAGTGCATGACTTTGGGAAAAAAAAAACACGGGTCTTTTTTTTTGGTCTTTTATCATGTAGCGGTGTCCGTATATGGTTATTTTGAAATGACTTCAAAAATGTTGCACAGTGTATGTAAAGTTAAGCCAAAATCGGTTAAACATTTGGGAACAACATTTGTATATAACAAAATAAATTTATATCTAAATCTGAACCGATCTTACGCAATTTCAGTTGGGATTTAAGATATTGTGCCAAATTTAAAGAAAATCGGGTACAATATGTGCTTCATAGATAGGAAAAAGTCAAATCGGGAGCGACATTTCATTATAAGTGTTTCTGGTTAGATTATAAGATGTTGTGCGGAATTTAAAGAAAATCTGGTACAATATGTGGTTTCTAAAGCGGAAAAGTTTAATCGGGAACGACTTTTGTATGGGGGCTATATTTAAATCTGAACCGCTCTTACCCGATTTCATTATAAGTGTTTCTAGTTAGATTATAAGATGTTATGCCAAATTTAAAGAAAATCGGGAACTATATATGGTTTCTAAAGCGGAAAAGTCAAATCTGAACCGATCTAACCTGCTTTCGCTACAGGTGTTAAGCCAAAGTTAAAAAAATCGAGTACAATATGTGGTTTATAGATCGGAAAAAGTAAAATCGGGAGCGACGTTTGTATGGGGGCTATATATAAATCTGAACCGATTTGCCTCATCGTAAAAAGCGTTCGTCTTTGATCCACAAAACTTATTTGTGTCAATTTTTGTTAAGATCGGACTATAATTGCGGCCTGTAATCTGATTACAACAATAGATGGAGAGACGGACAGACAGACGGGCATTGCTAAATCAACTCAGAAAGTGATTCTAAGCCGATCTGTATAATAAACGATGGGTCTAACTAGTTTCCTTTTGGGTGTTACAAACAAATGCACAAAGATATAATACTCTCGTGGAGTGTATAAATATTGAACAATATACCAACATGTTTATATATACTATACATATAGAAATAATACTACAAATCAATTCAAAAATCAATTATAAGACAGCGATCTTCAAAGAAGCTCAAATACCATAAATATTGGTAGATAGTGGGTGATACAATTGTTTGTATTTCCATCCCATTTTAATTCCAAAAGTAAAAATTTTGAAAATGCATTCATTATTCAAACAATTTTGCAATAAAAGTAAAAAAAGTACCAATTTCGAAAAATCCCTTTATTGTTCATGTCTACGCAATCACAGGAATGTATACACCGAATCATTTAGGGTGCAGCCGTTTTTATCCCTCTAATCCCATTTTACCCCTTAAAAGTACGAATTTGGGAAAAATACTTTTATATTACGTATCTACTCAATTAGATGAATGTACACACCGAATTTCGTATTTCTAGCGGTTGTCGTTTGATAAGTACCATTTTATCCCTTTTCACTTTATCCCCATTTCACCACCTACGAATAAGAATTACTTTATGGTACAAATTTTTGTTATAGGGGCAACGCGCATACCCATTATCAAGTAAGTACAAGCAGACAAGTAAGGAAAGGCTATAGTCGGGCGGGGACGAATGTATGATACACTCCACTTTCTATCAATTCAATTCAGTAAAAAAGTGAAAACGGGAAGAATTTTGTATGTTTCCTCATCACAGGCTAGTATGAACTGGTCCAATTTGTCAAATCGAGACGAATATTTGTATCGGGGCTATATCCAAACATGGAATGAAGTAACTAACTTTCACAATAAGTTGTTCCAGTTCAAGTATAACGTGTTATGCTCACTTTGAAGAGATTCGGTGCAAATACGTGGTTTCTGGGGCGGAAAAAGTCAATCCGGGAGCGAAATTTGTATGGGAGCTATATGTATCTATAATAATCTTAACCGATCTGACCAATTTTCACCATGGGTGTTTCTAGTTGCAATAGAAGATATTTTGCAAGATTTGAAGAATATCTATTAAAATTTGATAAGACATAATACTCTCGTGTAGTGTATAAACATGCTTAAATACTCTAAAATATTAGGTGTTATTATGGGTATATTCAATCCTTGTGAGGGGAAAAAATTTCCCTTTGTTCCGATTTCGCCCTGTTGCAATCCCTACCCATCTACGACTATAATACGCATTTATTGAAAATTTGAATGTCCCAGCTCCTTTCGTTGTGATGCTAGCGTACTTTCAACAGACGGACTGACGAAAGTAAGGAAAGCCTATAATCAGACGAGGCCGACTATATGATACCCCACACTGCATCTATACTGTGTTTTGATTATTAAACCCAGGTGTTTTGGTATCGATGGGACAATTTTACGCAGTCTATATAAATTCAGAACGAATATGACAAACTTGATGAAAATAAAGAGTGATTTTTTTGAGGTTAGGATTTTCATGCATTAGTATTTGACAGATCACGTGGGATTTCAGACATGGTGTCAAAGAGAAAGATGCTCAGTATGCTTTGACATTTCATCATGAATCGTCTTACAAACGAACAACGCTTGCAAATTATTGAATTTTATTATCAAAATGCGTGCTCTGTTAAGAAAGTTCATTGCGCGCTTCCATTTTATGGTCAGTTTAATCGACCCACTGAAGCGGCTATTCGGGCTATTGTGACTAAATTTCGCACCAAATTTACATTGTTGGACATTAAACCACCAACACGCTTACGTAGAGTGCGAACTGAAGAAAATATCGCAGCTGTATCGGCCAGTGTTAATGATGACCACCAATTTTCGATTCGTCGCCGTTCGCACCAATTGGGTCTCTGTTACTCAAAAACGTGGAAATGCCAAAATTGGACTAAGCGGATGGACCACCTAAGACGCAGCCGCGGTCAACATTTAAATGAAATTATCTTCAAAAAGTAAATGTCATGGACCAATCTAACGTTTCAAATAAAGAACCGATGAGATTTTGCAAATTTTATGCGTTTTTTTTTTAAAAAAGTTATCAAGCTCTTAAAAAATCACCCTGTATTTTACATTATGTTTCTCCGAAATGTTATGGGCCTCTCACAAGAAAAAAACTGGCTGATCTTCTCTCATTTTAAATATAACGACAATTTTCATTACGATTGGTTGTAAAAAGTTGAATTTTTAGTGCTGGGTCTGGCACGAGGGTCTACTCTATAAGGTAAAAAAGACGATTCCTGCACCATTTTATTTAATCATTAAATCATACTTAAGTCAACGATATTTCTACGTTAAAGTGATAGAAGAAATCTCGAAATTTTGTAAGATAAGGTCTGGTATACTTCAAGGAAGTGTACTAGGTCCTGTACTATACACAATATTCACTTCTGACATGCCTGTGAGTGAAAATGTAACCATTGCCACTTATGCCGACGATACAGCAATATTGCCATCTAATGAATCACCACAACTAGCATCAGAATTAGTGCAATCAGAACTAAATAAAATCGAACGTTGGTTAAGAAAATGGAATATTAAAGTAAACACCGAAAAGTCTGTTTACATTAAGGAGAGGAGACTGCCCTACACTTCGATTAACAGGAGAGAATATCCCGAAACAAACCAGCGTTAAATATGTAGGCTTTCATCTGGACAGACGATTGACTTGGAAACAACATATAAAAGCAAAACGAGAGCATTTAAATATAAAGACAAGGCGTATGTACTGGCTACTTGGACACAAATCTCAACTTAGTTTGGAAAATAAATTACTGCTTTATAAAACTATATTAAAGCCTATATGGACGTATGGAATACAGCTATGGGGAACTGCAATATCGAAATACTTCAGAGATATCAGTCGAAAACGCTCCGAATGATTTTTAAAGCTCCCTGGTTCATAAGTAATAAAAATATTCACCGCGACTTAAATATGCTAACTATAAAGAATGAAATAAATAAGCAAGGTCAAGAGTATCTAAATAGACTTAGCAATCATTGTAATCTACTAGCAATCAATTTATTAGACGAAAGTGACGAAGTTATAAGATTAAATAGACATCATATACTAGACTTACCCTTTAGAAGTTAAAGTATTTATGAACCTTTTAACATAATAAACGTAAAATATTTGTACATATAATCGTAAACTATTCCGTGGAAATATAGAATCCACCTTAAGCTATTAGTTAATATATATAAAATTTACTCATTGGTGTAACACAGATTGTAAATAAATGAATTAAACAAAAAAAATTGTGGTCTCATTTTCTAGAACATATGAACTTCCTAGGAATGATTCTTAACACTGTTTAGGTAGGGAAAATACATCTTGCAGGCCTGTTTCTGTTAATGGTCAGTCCAACTACAGTACGTATAAGTGATAACATTATCTTTAATCAACAGCACGTTTACGCTACCTACACACACTACACACAGCCTATAAGATTTGTTCGACGAAATTTGCGATTTTGACCTTGAACATGAAGTTTTTTTATTTTATATGTTCACAATTCTTGTTCTTTATGACAAGAGCTGCAACTTTGCCTTAGAGAGTAAATCAAAATTCTAAACTGTTTGCAAGATATGAGCCTGAGAAAATGGCCTCTTTTTTGCAAAAATGACACTGAAGGGGGGCCATAAAAAAGCGCATGACTTTGGGCAAAACTGGGAGACACGGGCCTTTTTTTGGTCTTTTATCATGTAGTGGTGTCCGTATATGGTTATTTTATTATCAAAATGCGTTCATCACGTTCTTCCATTTTATGGTCAGAGTAATCGACCCACCGAAGCGGCTATTCGGGCTATTGTGACTAAATTTCGCACCAAATTTACATTGTTGGACATTAAACCACCAACACGCTTACGTAAAGTGCGAACTGAAGAAAATATCGCAGCTGTATCGGTCAGTGTTAATGATGACCATCAATTATCGATTTGTCGCCGTTCGCAGCAATTGGGCCTCTGTTACTCAAAAACGTGGAAATGTCAAAATTTGACTAAGCGGATGGACCATTTGAGGCGCAGTCAAGGTCAACATTTGCATGAAATAATCTTCAAACATTAAATTATATGGACCGTACTATCGATTCAAATAAAGATTTCATGCATTTTTCTGAATATTATGTGTTTATTTTTTCTTTTGAAAAACTTTTCTATAGCTTTTAAAAAATCACACAATATTACGCATATGAATGACTCCTAGAATTGTACAATTCAACAAATTTTGTGTTTATACCCTCTACTAGGGTATTATGTCTTCGAGCATTTGTTTGAAACATCCAAAAGACATCGAGATAGACCCATTATTAAGTATACCGATCGACTTTGAATCGATTTAGCCATGTCAATCAGTCTGTCCGTCGGTCTATCCGTCAGTCCATTTGTCCGTATGTCTGTCCATCTGTTAGTGCAATCAAAGTACAGCTCGCAATTATTGTCCGATCTTAATAAAAATTGACGCAAGTGAGTTTTACGGCCCAGGGACGAACCCTATTTAATCCGAAGTAAATCGGTTCAGATTTATATATATATCGCCATATAAATTTCGCTCTCGGTTTGACTTTTTCCGCTCTAGAAACCACATACACATTTTACTCTATATTTACATAGTTCCTCATAATTCCATCGGTTCAGATTTAGATATAGCTCCCATACAAACGGTGGTCAATGTCAATAAGCAAAATTGCAGAACCCACACGTGACTATTCAGAAGCCAATACATCCACTACGAGTCAATGTTTGGTGTGGATTTTGGGCTGTACTGAAAAATTGGGTTGATCGGATGAGGTACTTCCGAGCCAGTCGTGGTAGTCCTTTGAATTTTATTGTGTTCCATTATTAAATGACAAAGTTCAACCTTTCCAATGAAACCAGAAATTTGAAAAAGTATCAGTACTTTTTAATAGCCGAGACTAATTTAAAATTTTAAATGCCCCACCCTAGCTGAAGTCTCTTAAAGAAGATTACTGGGCATTGTAGCTTATTAAAGGATGCCAAACTATCCACGAATTTCGAGGGGTAGAACAACAATTAACTACATTGACGCACTTCGAAAAAAGACTATCTCTAAATTAAGTTTTGTGGCTGAGTATAATTCCATGGGCATTTTCTGTTGATATTGTCGTAGACTACAAATAACCATAAATTATCCAAAGCCAATTTGTCACATAGATTATTTGGCAATTACAACTAAATCGCGCACACACACAACAAACTCTGCTACATACACTTAACGAAAAGAACTATCGATACACACGGCTGATGTCTAAGACAAACTACAAAAATACATCATATGTCCACAAAATCATGTAATAAGTTTTCCTAAATTTTTCTAAGTGTGGTATCACACCCCCCTCCCCCTCCACACAACGCAACAATAAATACAGCAGCAACACGTTTCTATCAATTTGCAATTGAACCCCATTTTCTTTTTGGGAGAGGGGACGCTAAGAAATACTGGCCAGTAATGGGATAAAGAAATGCCAACATCGCAAATCATGGTCAAATTGATACATTATTTATGTGCGACAAATGTGGGAGGGTTGTTTTGTGTTTGTCAAGGAAATCACACATCTGGTATAGTTTGAAGAGGAAGGTGAAGTTTCATATAGACATATAAATTTCTGCGTTTTTTTCTGTGGTAATTCCAACTTAATGTGAATGGATAAGGACTTAAAATAGGGATCCAGATTTGTAGTATAAATGCATTCATATAAAGGGTGGTTCAATTTCAAGGGCCGATGTTGATTTTGAATAAAACACAAATTATTGTCATTTCTTTTTATTATGATAATATTGGTTAGTTCAATTATGTATGGAACAAAATATCGGCCAAATCGCCTCCGCGACCTCTTCTGCACACCTTCATCCGATGGTCCAAATTTTTGATGACGCTGAGGCATCATTGAGCTCCCATGCCGATAATGTGCCGAATTATCTCATCCTTTAGCTATTGCATTGTTGCTGACTTATCGATGTACACATTTTCCCCAAAGAAAGAAGTCCTACGGTGTCAAATCACATGATCTTGGCGGCCAATTGACATCGCCACCATGTGAGCCATTGTTTCGTTAGCTGTGTGGCAAGTGGCACCGTCCTGTTGAAACCACATATCGTCCACATCCATATCTTCCAATTCGGGCCATAAAAGGTTCGTTATGATCTCACGATAGCGAAGACCATTCACAGTAACTGCCTGACCGGCCTCATTTTGGAAAAAATACGGCCCGATGATGCCGCCAGCCCATAAACCGCACCAAACAGTCACTCTTTGTGAGTGCATTGGTTTTTCGACAATCACTCTTGGATTATCATTCGCCCAAATGCGGCAATTCTGCTTATTGACGAATCCACTGAGGTGAAAATGTGCCTCATCAGTGAAGATAATTTTCTTCGAAAATGTACGATATGCATTCTGATTTGAACGCTCATTTTCATAATAAGCCTGAATAACTTTAACGCGTTGCTCGATTGTGTGTCTTTCCATGGTTCAAATTGAATTAGTGTGAAATTGAGAAATGTCAAATGAAATGCAGAAAAAACTTGACGTTTAGGTGTGGTTGACATTCAACATCGGCTCACAATTTAACCACCCTTTACTTATAACACAGTACGACAGTGGTTGGTACACATGAGAAATGTTAACAGAATATGAAAATAGGCTTAAAATAAAGAAATACATGTCTCGGCGATTTGCTGTAGCACGTCAGAATTTTGAGAAAATCGATTTTAAAGATTCGAAGGATCGTGGAGGTTCACTTGTAACGTAGTACTATTATAAAAAGTTCTATAAAAACAGAATTGGTGAACCGATTTAAATGCTTGAGCCAGTTTTGAAAAGGGAATTAAATTTGGATTTGTTTTTATTAAAAAAAACATTTTTTTCCGCTAGATGGCACTTTAATTTTCATGTAAAATTAAAAAATATCCAAAAAATGTACGAAATTCATTAAAAATACAATGTTGTTGATTTGAAATCCAATAACTAAAGTAGAATCTTTTTCGCTGGCCGGGAATTGCTTGATTCAGCGATTCGGGGCTCCGAGCCAGATCAAACTAAAAATATTATTATTCAATTTCAACGAGCTTACAGATCGGGGTTTCTGCAATTAGAAAAAATTAAAACAAGTCGTCTGGGATTTGAACCATATGGCGGTCGATTGTTTCGAAGATTGTCATTAATTCTTATCTGCGCCTTAACGTTCTATGCCCATGTTTTTTTTATAAAAACAAATCCAAATTTAATTCCCTTTTCAAAACTGGCTCAAGCACTTAAATCGGTTCACCCATTCTGTTTTTATAGAACTTTTTATAATAGTACTACGTTACAAGTGAACCTCCACAGTCCTTCGAATCTTAAAAATCGATTTTCTCAAAATTCTGACGTGCTACAGCAAAACGCCGAGACACGTATTTCTTTATTTTAAGCCTATTTTCATATTCTGTTAACATTTCTCATGTGTACTCAAAAAAATTGATTTTGTCGTACTGTGTAATAAGTAGTAGCAAATACCCGCTACTTCCTACGTTCTATAAGGGTATCCCCTTCAGTGTAAATCGCTTGTAATCGCTCATTAATTTTGAAAAATCGTTCCAAATTTCAAAATTCTAGGCCCAGCCGTTTGGTCAGTGCGGTGGTGCTATTTTTAACCAATTTTATCTCTTAAAAGTATAAATTTCCGAAAATTCCTTGTTATCACTTATCTACGCTATAAAACGAATTTACACACCGAATTTCATTATTGTGGCGTCTTCCGCGTTGTTGGTACTTTTTTATTCCCTTTTTCCCGTTTACCCTTTAAAAGTACGAATTTCGAAAAATTCATTCATTTTGCGTTTCTAAAAATTTTGAGGGATGTAGTCACCGATTTTTCCATGCTTTATATAAGGTTACTTTCTATATATGTTTGTGTGCCACAAAATTTGAAATCAATTTTTGAAAGCTTTTTTCTCAACCAATTTTGCTCAAATTTTGCACACTTAATCATTTTCGATGACAAATTTGACCAATTGGACAAAGGGGCGTGGCACCTCCCATACGAAGTTAAAACCTATTATTGAATATTGTCAGTTCTATGACACCTAGAATGCTGAAATTTTGTGTAAGTGCATCTAGCATCAATTCGCATAGTTGTGCCAAAAATGGGCGGTATTGGAAAAGTGGGCGTGGCATCTCCCATACGAAGTTAAAACCTATTATTGAATATTGTCAGTTCTATGACACCCAGAGTGCTGAAATTTTGTGTAAGTGCATATACCATCAATGTGCATAGTTGTGCCAAAAAGGGGCGGTATTGGAAAAGTGGGCGTGGCACCTCCCATACGAAGTTAAAACCTATTATCGAATATTGTCAGTTCTATGACACCTAGAGTGCTGTAATTTTGTGTAAGTGCATCTAGCATCAATGTGCATAGTTGTGCCAAAAATGGGCGGTATTGGAAAAGTGGGCGTGGAACCTCCCATACGAAGTTAAAACCTATTATTGAATATTGTCAGTTCTATGACACCTAGAGTGCTGAAATTTTGTGTAAGTGCATCTAGCATCAATTCGCATAGTTGTGCCAAAAATGGGCGGTATTGGAAAAGTGGGCGTGGCATCTCCCATACGAAGTTAAAACCTATTATTGAATATTGTCAGTTCTATGACACCTAGAGTGCTGAAATTTTGTGTAAGTGCATCTAGCATCAATTCGCATAGTTGTGCCAAAAAGGGGCGGTACTGGAAAAGTGGGCGTGGCACCTCCCATACGAAGTTAAAACCTATTATTGAATATTGTCAGTTCTATGACACCTAGAGTGCTGAAATTTTGTGTAAGTGCATCTAGCATCAATTCGCATAGTTGTGCCAAAAAGGGGCGGTATTGGAAAAGTGGGCGTGGCATCTCCCATACGAAGTTAAAACCTATTATTGAATATTGTCAGTTCTATGACACCTAGAGTGCTGAAATTTTGTGTAAGTGCATCTAGCATCAATTCGCATAGTTGTGCCAAAAATGGGCGGTATTGGAAAAGTGGGCGTGGAACCTCCCATACGAAGTTAAAACCTATTATTGAATATTGTCAGTTCTATGACACCTAGAGTGCTGAAATTTTGTGTAAGTGCATCTAGCATCAATTCGCATAGTTGTGCCAAAAATGGGCGGTATTGGAAAAGTGGGCGTGGCATCTCCCATACGAAGTTAAAACCTATTATTGAATATAGTCAGTTCTATGACACCTAGAGTGCTGTAATTTTGTGTAAGTGCATCTAGCATCAATGTGCATAGTTGTGCCAAAAATGGGCGGTATTGGAAAAGTGGGCGTGGCACCTCCCATACGAAGTTAAAACCTATTATTGAATATTGTCAGTTCTATGACACCTAGAGTGCTGAAATTTTGTGTAAGTGCATCTACCATCAATGTGCGTAGTTCTGCCAAAAATGGGCGGTATTGGAATAGTGGGCGTACCACCTCCCATACGAAGTTAAAACATATTATCGAATAGTGTCAGTTCTATGACACGTATAGTGCTCAAATTTTGTGTAAGTGCATCTAGCATCAATGTGCGTAGTTGCGCCTAAAATGGGCGGTAATGCAAAAGTGGGCGTGGCACCTCCCATATGAAGTTAAAACCAAAATTACACCTACTGTAATTTTGTGTAAGTGCATCTTGCATTAATGTGCGTAGTTGTGACAAAAATGGGCGGTAATGGAAATGTGGGCGTGGCACCTCCCATACGAAGTTAAAACCCATTTTCGAATATATGCCGTTCTATGGCACATAAAAACTGAAATTTTGCAGTAATTTTTCCTTCAGCATGGATTTGAAAAAAAATTTTTTTTTGATTTACTAGTTATGAATCCAGATACATTCGTTTGATTGGTATCATTTTTATCCCTTTTAATCCGATTTAACCTCCAAAAAGTACGAATTTGGAAATATATTTTCTTCGACGCGTTGCAGCTATAAGAGGAATTAGTGCACCAATATTCAAGATTCTTGGCCCAGTCCTCTGGTCATTGCGGTTGTACCATTTTTATCCCTCTCAACTCCATTTTCCCCTTAAAACTACGATTTACGAAGAAATCCCTTCATATCTGGTCTGTACGCTGTAGCAACGTCCGTCTGTCCATCTATTTTTGTAATCAAATTACAGGTCGCAATAGTAGCCAGAACCAAATGAAACTTTGCAGATGGGGGCTATATCTAAATCTGAACCGATTTTTTTCAAATTAAATAGCGTTCGTCCTCGATACACAAAACTTATTTGTGCCAATTTTTGTTAAGATCGGACTATAATTGGGACCTGTAATTTGATTACAACAATAGAAGGACAGACGGACAGATAGACGGACAGACAGAAGGACAGACAAACGGACATTGCTAAATCGATTCAAAAAGTTTTTCTAAGTCGATCGGTATACTTAACAATGGGTCTATCTCGCTTCCTTTTGGGTGTTACAAACAAATGCACAAAGACATAATACTCTTGTGGAGTGTATAAAAATGAAACGATGTTCGTTGGTAATCACATCACTTGAGAACGGCTGAACAGATTTGGCTGATCTTTGTTACAAACTGTTCGTGGTAGTCCGAACTGTGTTTTAAGATGAGAAAACTTTTGGATAGTTGACCGCAAAACAGAAATATTTGTAAAAAACTGAAAGTGCGTGTTTCTATAGAATTTTTGAATGAATTCAAGGCTATAAGTCTCAGTTCAGGCAATGGATATGCGAAAGTCCTTTATGTTATGTACGTTATGATTCTGCGAAAGTTTTCGGAACACAAAGTCAAATAATTCGTACAAAATGCAACAAATCTTTATATTTTATGCACTTTTGTCAGAACTGCATATTTTGTTGATTCAATTTTGTTTGGTTAATCAGTCATCAAACAAACAGGGAAATCCAGTTACATGTATTTCATGTATTTTCATCGATCGGTGAACCAAATACATAGAGGACATTTCTGAAAATGCACAATGAGGCATTGAATGAAGACATGTTCTTAATTTGCTCAACTAGGAATGATAGCGCCACACTATCCGATGCACTAGGCATTTAATCAAGAGTTTGAATGCAATCCAAAAACAATGTTAATACGATGCATTGCCAGTATGGCTTATGAACTATTGATTGAACTATAGTGGTTTTCTTCTTGGATGCTTGGTGAAAACGGAAAATCTTTTTTGATAGTATCAATTTTGGCAAAATTTCGCTCGAAAATTAAAGCCATGGTTGCTTCATCAGGAATTTCAGCTGCGTTCTTTGAAGACTGTCGAAATGCACTCAGGTTGCGATGAATATGGAAATTAACGAAACTCCATCGTTCAACCTTTCAAAGATCTGATGTGGCCAACGTTTTGATCGGTCCGGAGGAGTGTACTATGGCGCACTGTTGGTTCAATGATTCTGCTGGAAGGTGATTTTTGATTTACGTTACGGGCGATTCCACGGCAATCTCCAGCAGACGAACAGAATTATGTGTTGTGGAACGGCCAATCTGGAGTATTTTCAAAACAATTGCTGGACATTTGCATTAGAAAATTCTGTTCATATTGCGAATGTTGATATTTAGATTTTTTTAGTTCGTGTTCCTATACGTTGCTCCAAATCGTGTGTCGTTGAGCTAACATGCTACATTGGCCGCGAAAAATACTTGATTGAAGAATTCTGTTTCTAGAGAAAACTACTTTGACTACAGCAGACTACCGACTCAGAATCTTCAATTAAGTTTTTGCAATGACACTGGGAAGTGTAGAAATTAACGAATAGCATATTGAAGAAACGCTTCTTAAAGGAAAGCACGACGATGGACACATTTTGAGAGCACACTCCGCTGTTAAATCGGCATTTAACGTACGACACTCATGAAAGTTTTGAAAGATGGAATTGTAGTGATTATCCTCTGGACGATCACGTTGGAACCATACGTGTAGATTTTGGCTACGATTCTCTCGCAGAATTTAAATTTACCGCCTTCATCTGAAATTGCAGCTAAATTGTTGAAAAAAGTCGAACAGCTCATTCAGCAATCAAATTGCCGTTGAATACGCATATTAAAGATCTTCCAACGAACAAACTGTCGAAGAATTGCGCCGGTGATCATGGTTGTGTAGTAACGTAATTTGATCGCTCGGTATGAATATACGATGTCTCACATAAAGTCTTTGAAGAAATTAGACCGAATAATGACTACACTGGCGATTTTTATGCAAAAGTATAGTTTGAGAGGATGATTATAGTTGGATGACGACTTCACGTAAATGATTCTCATGTTAGCATTTGGTGCATATATTAAAAATGCAAAGATAACAAATATAATTGGCATACAAATCCGATGTATATTAATCTTTTTTTTTGTGATTTTTATCAAACACTACCAATGATTCCACGGCCTACTCCACCCAAAGAACTAAATTAATTAGAATGCGTCATTTTTGTGGAAAACATCACGACATTTTAATTAAGTGCTATCAAGCGTTTCGAGTTGCAGAACGACGAATCTGCACAATTATATTCAAAACACTTGCTTGAGAGTGTCAATGGCAAAATCACCATTGAAATGTCGTCCTGTATTATATTCCCAGTCGATATTTCCAGTTCCAGCGAAAGTTGTCCCTAAACATTGTTCAAAATCCACTTAAGCGAACGTGTATATACTTACACTGGCGTAATCTGAATTAGATCGTATCATCAATTTGAATATCTATGTCAGCAAACGATACAATAATCACTGAGAACATTTGAAAAGGTTTTTCAAAAATGCTTAAACATTTGAAAAGGGTTTTCAAAAATTCACACGACGATTACAAATAAACTAATTGAAATATGGACAGGAAAATTCGTGTCGGGTCTGCTAGTATTTTAATAGATCTTCTTAAAATTTGGCAAAATATCTTATATATCCTCTAGAAACACCTATGGTGAAAATGGGTTAGATCGGTTCAGATTAATATATAGCTCCCATACAAATTTAATTCCCCGGCTTGATTTTTTCCGCCCCAAAAACCACCGAATTTCTTCAAATTGAGAATAACTTGTTATACTTGAACTGGTAGTACCTATTGTGAAAGTGGGTCACTTCATTCCATGTTTGGATATAGCCCCGATACATGTATTCTTTTCAATTTGACAAATTGGGTCAGGTCATATTAGCCTATGATTGGGAGACATACAAAAAACCTTCGCGTTTTAACTTTTATACCGAATTGAATTGTATTCGGATAGAAAGTGGAGTGTATCATAAATTCGACCCGGCCCGGCTTTCCAAACTTGTTTGGGATGCCTTCATGCCGCAAGTGGAATGACCATACCAAATTTCAAGATTCTTGGCCCAGTCCTTTGGTCGATGCGGTGGTACCATTTCTATCCCTTTTACCCAACTCTTATATATATAGATTACTAGCTGAACCAACGCCCGCTTCACCAGGCAAAAAAAAAAAACAAACGATAAAATTACAAGTAAAAACCGCGTTAAGTTCGGCCGGGCCGAACTTTTTATACCATTGCATTCCACAGAGGTTGTCGGTCTTCGTAGAAGTGCTGTAATATTATAGGAAAATATAATTTTTTTAATATAGCCAAACCAAAACAAATACAAATATTGAAAAAATTATTTTATAAATAAATATAATATTTTAATTATTTCAAACCACGCTGATAAGGTAATGCTACCAATACGTCAATTCAAAAAAATAAATATTCTTATATTTATATTTTCAAAAATATTTTCAAGGCCATAAATATTGGTAGATAGTGGGTGCTACAGTTGGTTGTAAAGGGTGATTTTTTAAGAGCTTGATAACTTTTTTTTTTAAAAAAACGCATAAAATTTGCAAAATCTCACCGGTTCTTTATTTGAAACGTTAGATTGGTCCATGACATTTACTTTTTGAAGATAATTTCATTTAAATGTTGACCGCGGCTGCGTCTTAGGTGGTCCATCCGCTTAGTCCAATTTTGGCATTTCCACGTTTTTGAGTAACAGAGACCCAATTGGTGCGAACGGCGACGAATCGAAAATTGGTGGTCATCATTAACACTGGCCGATACAGCTGCGATATTTTCTTCAGTTCGCACTCTACGTAAGCGTGTTGGTGGTTTAATATCCAACAATGTAAATTTGGTGCGAAATTTAGCCCGAATAGCCGCTTCAGTGGGTCGATTAAACTGACCATAAAATGGAAGCGCGCAATGAACTTTCTTAACAGAGCACGCATTTTGATAATAAAATTCAATAATTTGCAAGCGTTGTTCGTTTGTAAGACGATTCATGATGAAATGTCAAAGCATACTGAGCATCTTTCTCTTTGACACCATGTCTGAAATCCCACGTGATCTGTCAAATACTAATGCATGAAAATCCTAACCTCAAAAAAATCACTCTTTATTTCCATTCTATTTGAATTCCAAAAGTAAAAATTTTGAAAATCCATTATCAGACGTACATAGTGCAAAATAACCTAACTTCATGTTTCAACCAATTTTTGACGTAAAAGAAAAATTACGAATTTGAAAAAAAAATATTTTGCGTGTCTATGCAGTCAGAGGAATGTATACACCGAATTCCATGATTCCAGCTGCGTCCATTTGGTTGGTACCATTTTTACCCCCTTGACGTTTCTACGCAATTAGATTTTTATCATTCTAGCTGTAGTCGTTTAGTTGGTACTATTTTTATTCCTCTGTACCATTGTACTAATTTCGAAAAATTCGTCTATTTTCCGTGTCTACGCAGTCAGAGGAATGTATACTCCGAATTTCATGACTCTAGTTGCGGTCATTAGATTGGTACTATTTTTATCCCCTTTTTTCATTTTAACCTCAAAAAGTACGAATTTCGAAAAATCAGTTTATTTTCCGTGTTTACACACTCAGAGGAATGTATACTAATTTCATGCGGTCATTAGATTGGTACTATTTTTATCCCCTTTTTCATTTTAACATCAAAAAGTACGAATTTTGAAAAATCCGTGTATTTTACTTATCTATGCAATCAGAGGAATGTATACAGCGAATTTCATTATTCTAGGTACAGCCGTTTGGTTGGTACCATTTTTATCCCTCTATTCCTATTTTACCCCTTAAAAGTACGAATTTGGAAAAAATACTTTTATATTCTGTATCTACTCAATTAGAGGAATGTACACACCGAATTTCGTGTTTCTAGCTGTTGTCGTTTAATATGTACCATTTTTATCCCTTTTTTGCCCCATTTCACCCCCTACAAATAAGAATCACTTTATGGTGCACGTTTTTCTATAAGGGGAATGCGCATACCAAATATCAAGCAAATATAAACAGACATATTCAAAAAACATTCTTAAATACGCTAAAATATTAGGTATTATTATGGGTATTTTTAGTCCTTGTGAGGGAAAAATTTTTCCCTTTGGGCCGATTTCGCCCCATTTCAATCCCAACCGAACTACAACTATAAGACGTATTTATGGAAAATTTGAACGTTGTAGCTCCTTTGGTTTAGACGCTAGCGTGCTTTCAACAGACGGACATGGCTAGATCGTCTTAGAATTTTATGACGATCAAGAATATATATACTTTATAGGGTCTCAGGTCGATATTTCAAGGTGTTACAAACGGAATGACAAAGTTAGTATACCCCCATCCTGGAGGTGGAGGGTATAAAAATCTGCTTCATATTGATTTTTCTGCTGATGGGTAATATATGTACCAATTATAATAAATGTACAAGGTACCCTGAGATACTAAAGAAATGTATATGTTCCATGGAGAACGTTACTTTTTGGCGAATAATGGAATAAATGTCAAAAATCAAATTGATTTTTTGTTAAGTGTGATTCTCCTTCTTTCCATTACCTAAACAAAAAACTTCAATCGTAAGAAGAAATTACGTTATTACATTCAAAACACATGCAAAATCAATTAAATTGTTCACAAAACAATTGTTCAAACAACACAAAAACTAAAAAATTTATATAATTTCCGCTTTCTTGACTTAAGTCGGCTGTTGACGAAAGAATATTTCTCTATTTGTAACCATTCTTTACTATTGTGCTAAGAAAATCCAATGAATTTTGCAAAATTCAAATCAAAACAAGTTAGGAAAGGCTAAAGTCGGGCGGGCCGACTATATGATACGTTCCACTTTCTATCCGAATACAATTCAATTCGGCAAAAAAGAGAAAACGGGAAGGATTTTTGTATCCTGTAAATGTATGTGTTTGACAAAAAATGTTAAAGGAATGGGAAAGGACATTTGTATGGGGTTATACTGAAACCTGGAACGAAATAGATGAAATATAATATATATAGTTTGGCCAAAATCGGTTAAACATTTGGGATCAACATGTTTATTGAAGCTATATCTAAATCCCCACTAATATTGAAGCTATATCTAAATACCCACTTTCACCATAGGTGTTTTTGTTGGATTATAAGATGTTGTGCCAAATTTAAAGATAATCGGGTACAATATGTGGTTTCTAGAGCGGCAAAAGTCAAATCGGGAGCGACATTTGTATTAGGGCTATATCTAAATCTGAACCGATCTAGTCCACTTTCGCTACAGGTGTTTCTAGTTAGATTATAAGATGTTGTACCTAATTTAATAAAATCGCAAAAGAGTTGCGTTACTGACTGACTGAGGGTCATGACTGACATCAGGGTAGTTCCCAAATATGACGTAGACGCCGACTAAGAAAAGGTGGTAAAAAGGGACAAAAAAGGATAAACATCGAACCTTTTGCTTTTAAGTGATGAAAGAGACATAAAAGAGATAAAAATGGTACCAATATAAGTATTGCTACAATATTCGTGAAAATCATAATTACATTTCTCTGACAAAGTAGACTTGCAACATAAGTAGAATTTTCGAAATTTGTACTTTTAAGGGTGAGCGGGACAAAAAGGGATAAAAATGGTACCAACCAAAGTATTACAGATAGAATTGTGGAACTTGGTATGTAAATTCCGCTGACCACGTAGAAGTGCAGTAAAATTGGATTTTTCGAAATTTATAAGTACACAGGGGCGATAGAGACAAAAAAGGATAAACGTGGTACCAAATGAATTACATGCTTTTAGGGGAGAAGTAAAAAACATATATATAATGATCAAAATTCAAAATGTGTACTTTTTGGGAAAGAGGTGCAAAAAACTTATAAAGAGGCCGTTTGCATCTAGAAACATGAGATCGAGGATATAAAATGCTCTGCGGTTGTAATTTTTTGTTCAAAACTTGATACAAAACAAATAAGGATAATAAGACGTACTTTCTAGAGCTGTATTAGAGTAGAATGGGGGACCCATTTGGGTTATTTCAAAGTATGGACACATATATTTGACTTTGTATTCTTAGATGAAATATAATATAATCTGAAAAATTTGAAAAAAAAATCGATGTAAAATTTGCGTTCTTGAGGGGTAAAAATTTAAATGGGGCCATTTGTAAGGGCTCTACATTAAAAAGTGGTTCCATATATATCACTTTCAAAGTAGGTATTCTTAGTTGAAATATGACATGATATGCAAAATTATATCGAGATCCAATGTAAGATGTGGGTTCTAGAGCGGTAATAGTGTAAACTGGGGCCCCATTTGAATGGGGGCTATTCCAAAACATTGACCTATATAGCTGGCTTTCAAAATACGTGTTTCTACTATAAATGTAACATTGTGTGGAAAATTCGATCAAGATCCGATGTAAAATGTGCATTTTAGAGCAGTAATATTGTAAAACGGATGTACATTTGTATGGGGGCTATATCAAAACATAGACCCATGTGGTCCCGTTTTGGTCATGATCCCATGTAAAATGTGTATTTTAAGCAGTAATAGTGGCAGTAGATGGGTGGGTCTAGCTCAATTATTTCTTGGTGTTACAAACATTTGGCGTGAAACTAACTTATAATACCCTAGTCCACGAAGTGGTGTATGGTATAATGAAATAAGGAGGGAGTTGAGCTAAAGTAGTGCAATTCTAGAAGCATAATCCTTTGACTGTGTATGAGTGCTACTACTATTACTATTTTAGATTCACCTATATCCACCAAAAGAAAATTCAATAAATACTATCCAAAAACAAAAATGGATAAAACTGATAACAAGTACCTGGGTTTTCCGCGTGCGAAGTAGCGGCACTGCTACTTTCACATAATTCGATACTACGTTCTCTTTTACTTCGCTAATATAGAACTTTACTAAATTCCAATATGCAAAGTTGACAAAGTCCAAATACAAATTATGTTGGGACACATCCACGACTTTTCCCCTCATAGAGATTATTGCACAATCCCAAAAAATGTACTGGCGACACCTACAGGCCAATAGTAGTAGTCATATGCATATGCGGAGTGTAGCAAAGGCATAAACCGGATTATAATTTTCGGGATAGTTGTGCATTGTTCTCTTAACATGATTCGCCATTGTTTTTATTCTCCAAATGTGTAGATGGTGCTCAAAACATAAATCAGTAATTTAATAAATTTTTCCGCACTAAATTTGTTTATAGCAAAACATGGACAAACATGCCGTATTAACAGAACATGCAAAAAAATTGAGTTCAGACATAACATAAGCACAACTGCTTCAAGACTGTCATAACTCAAAAAATCACTTTAAAGCTTTCAATTGGTTTTCAGCTACATACCAAAACCAGTAACGAAAGGCTAAAGTCGGGCGGGGCCGACTCTATGATACACTCCACTTTCAATCCGAATACAATTCGGTGAAAAAGTGAAAACGGGAAGGTTTTTTGTATCCTGTAAATGTATGTGTTTGACAAAAAATTTTATATCGGAAAGGACATTTCTATGAGGATATATTGAAACCTGGAACGAAAAAGGTGAAATATAAAATGTATAGTTTGGCCAAAATCGGTTAAACTTATGGGAGCAACATTTGAATTTGGGCTATATTTAAATCTGAACCGATCTTACCCAATTTCTGCATAGTGTTTCTAGTTGGATTATAAGATGTTGTCCCAAATTTAAAGAAAATCGGGTACAATATATGGTTTTTAGAGCGCAAAATTCAAATCGGGAGCGACATTTGTATGGGGCCTATATCTAAATCTGAACCGATCTTACCCAATTTCTGCATAGGTGTTTCTAGTAAGATTATAAGATGTTGTGCCAAATTTAAAGAAAATCGAGTACAATATATGGTTTCTACAGAGGAAAATGTCAAATCGGGAACGACATTTGTATGGGGGCTATATCTAAATCTGAACCGATTTGACCTATTTCCACTGATACAATCAATACAATCTGATACAATATGTGGTTTCTAGAGCAGAAAAAGTCAAATCGGGAGCGAAATTTGTATGGGAGCTATATATAAATCTGAAGCGATCTGTCCGATATTCACCATGGGAGTTTCTAGTGGGAATATAAGATGTTTTACCAAATCTGAATACAATCTGATACAATATGTGGTTTCTAGAGCGGAAAAAGTCAAATCGAGAGCGAAATTTGTATGGGAGCTATATACAAATCTGAACCGATCTAACCGATATTCACCATGGGTGTTTCTAGTGGAAATATAAGATGTTTTTCCAAATCTGAAGACAATCTGATACATTATGTGGTCTCTAGAGCGGAAAAAGTAAAATCGGGAGAGAAATTTGTATGGGAGCTATATATAAATCTGAACCGATCTAACACATTTTTACCACAGGTGTTTCTAGTTACAATATAAGATGTTTTGCCAATTTTAAAGAAAATCTGTTGTAATATGTGGTATCTAGAGTGAAAAGAGGCAAATCGGGAGTGAAATTCGTATGGGGGCTATATCTAAATCTGAACCGATTTTCTTCAAATTAAATAGCGTTCGTCCTTATCCCGAAAAACATCGTTGTGCAAAGTTTTATTTGGTTCTGTATACAATTGCGACCTGTATCGTGATTACAAGAATAGATGGACGGACGGACGGACAGACAGACAGACGGACATTGCTAAATCGACTCAGAAAGTAATTCTAAGATGATCGGTATAATTAACAATGGGTCTATCTCGTTTCCTTTTGGGTGCACAAAGACATAATACTCTCGTGAGTGTATAAAAATGACAAATTTGCTTCTCTAGCAGTCGATTTTTTACACAAGATGAAATTTAATTTTGTATCATTAATAGTGAAGTAAATAAAGGATTACTTTCAAATGATACACAATACAGCTCATACAGTAAAAATGTCCATAATCTGTGTTCACCACGTCAAACAAAACTTCTCAAATATAGGTCCTAGGGCAAACGATCAATATACTCTCAGAAACGTAAATCTCCTTGAATATATGATGTAAAGTAACAACAAAATTGATCACTCATATATTTTTAAATAACTTTAACTTTAAAGTTTTACTTTTTAAAAATGCACAAAATCCTGAAATTTTTTTGAAGTCAATTTTGCAAAATATTAGAACCGCCAACATAATAGGAAGAACCCAAAAAATGCTGTTTAATTTAGCAGTTTTATGGCTTAGCTATATTGTACTTGTATCATTCATTCGTTCAATGTCAATTTAGACTGAAACCCTAATGGAACCAAATTTCCTGTATGCTGAAACACACAAAATAAGTGGTGCAACAGCAATTTTCTACACCTAATTTTATTATACCCTACACCACTTCGTGGACTAGGGTATTATAAGTTAGTTTCCGCCAAATGTTTGTAACACCAATAAATAATCGAGCTAGACCCACCTTTAAGTATACGGGTCGGCTTAGAATCACCAGCTGAGTCGATTTAACGATGTCTGTCTGTCCGTCTGTCCGTCCGTCCGTCTGCTGTCCATCTAAGCTTGTTCGCACTCTACAGGTCGCAATTGTTGTCCGATTGTCATGAAACTTGGCAGAAGTTACTTTTTCTGGCCAAGGACAATCGGTACTGTATTTGGAGGAAATCGGTTCAGATTAAGATATAGCCCCCATACAAATGTCGCTCCCGATTTGACATTTCCGCTCTAGAAACCACATCTTGTACCCGATTTTCTTTAAATTTGGCACAACATCTTATAATCTAACTAGAAACACCTATGCCGAAAGTGAGTAAGATCGGTTCAGATTTAGATATAGCCCCCATACAAATGTCGCTCCCGATTTCACTTTGTTCCGCTTTAGAAACCGCATATTGCTCCCGAGTTTCTTTAAAATTGGCACAACATTTTATAATCGAACTAGAAACACCTATGCTTAAAGTGGGTTAGATCGGTTCAGATTTAGATATAGCCCCCATACAAATGTCGCTCCCGATTTTACTTTTTCCGCTTTAGAAACCGCAATATTGTTCCCGATTTGCTTTAAAAATTGGCACAACATTTTCTACTCGAACTAGAAACACATATGCTGAAAGTGGGTAAGATCGGTTCAGATTTGGATATAGCCCCCATACAAATGTCGCTCCCGATTTCACTTTTTCCGCCCTATAAAGCACATATAGTACCCGATTTTCTTCAAATTTTGCATAACACCTTATAATCTAACTAGAAATACCTGTGATGAAAGCGGGTTAGATTGGTTCAGATTTAGACATAGTCCCCATACAAATGTCTCTCCCGATTTCACTTTTTCCGCTTTAGAAACTGCATATTGTTCCCGATTTTCTTAAAATTGGCACAACATTTTATAATCGAACTAGAAAGGTCTATGCTGAAAGCGGGTAAGATCGGTTCAGATTTAGATATAGCCCCCATACAAATGTCGCTCCCGATTTCACTTTTTCCGCTTTAGAAACTGCATATTGTTCCCGATTTTCTTAAAAATTGGCACAACATTTTGTAATCGAACTAGAAAGGTCTATGCTGAAAGCGGGTAAGATCGGTTCAGATTTAGATATAGCCCCCATACAAATGTAGCTCCCGATTTGACTTTTTCCGTCCTATAAAGCACATATAGTACCCGATTTTCTTCAAATTTTCCATAACACCTTATAATCTAACTAGAAATACCTGTGATGAAAGCGGGTTAGATCGGTTCAGATTTAGACATAGAACCCATACAAATGTCGCTCCCGATTTGAGTTTTTCCACTCTAAAACCACAGATTCTACCCGATTTTTCTTTACAATTGGCACAACTTCTTATAATAAAACTAAAATCACCAATGGTAAAAGTGGGTAAGATCGGTTCAGATTTAGATATAGCCCCAATACAAATGTTGCTCCACGAATGCTTAACCGATTTTTGCCAAACATGTAATATGTACATGATTCAAAAATCCTTTCAGGTTCCTTTTTACTGCATTGGGAAAGTGGGTGTATCATATAGTGGCTCCGTCCGACTTTAGCCTTTCCTTACTTCTTTGGGAGATGCCCATATGTCCATCTGATCTATTACAGCTCTATAAACTACATCTTACATCGGATCTTCATCAAATTTTGCAGATCATTCTATGTTTCAACTATGAATACCTACCGTGAATGAGAAATATATAGGCGCATGTTTTGGCACAGGCCCTTCAAATGTCCGTCCGATTCATCCTATTACCGCTGTATAATCTGTATTTGTCTTTGGATCTTGATCACTTTTTCCATATCATGTTATATTTACTTTACTCGGATTATCTGCTGGAAATTGGATCTATTACTTTATTATTTACCATATTCATTAAATTTGACTAAAGATGAATTTATAGTAACTGTATAATTTATATGAACTACATAAAATTGTTCCCATGAAATACCTGGGTTTAGTAATCAAAGCGAGGTACATACGCAAGGAGTGGTGTAGGATATTATATAGTCGGCCCCGCCCGACTTTAGCCTTTCCTTACTTGTTTTTTTTACGTATTTGAGGTGCGACAAAAATACCTAAAATTCGTCAATTGAAAATCGGTAGATAATCGACAAAGTATAGACTTAATAGCAGTGCCCGCTACTTCGCACGTGGAAAAGCCAGTTATTTGCTATTAGTTTTTGGATAGTATTTATTTAATTTACTTTTGATGGATATATATAGCATTCATACACAATTCAAAGGAATGTGCTTGTCGATGTGCACTAATTTAGGTGAACTCTCTTCGTATGTGTCATTTTTATCATTTTCTGTCCAGTTTCAAACAAAGAATTACAACCGCAGAGCCTTTTATATCCTCGATGCCATGTTTCTAGATGCAGACGACCAATTTATATATTTTTCGTACCTCTTTCCCAAAAAGTACACATTTTGAAAAATTACTATAGGTAACATGTGTTCTGGTTTCTCCACTAAAAGTTTTGTACCACGCATCGTCCTTATAAGTATAAATTTTGAAATATCCATTTATGTTCCGCGTTTACGTAATAAAAGGGTTGTACACCATTTTATCCCTTTTGTCCCGCGCCACTCTTAAAAGTACAAATTTCAAAAAAAAAAAAAATACTGCGCTTCTACATGGTCATAGGAATTTACATATCAAATTTCTCTACCATAGCTGCAATACTTTAGTTGGCACCATTTTTATCCCTTTTTGTACTACGCTTCTTCAGAGGAATTTGCACACAAAATTGTCACTACCATAACTGCAATACTTTAGTTGGCGCCATTTTTATCCCTTTTTGTCCCGCTCACCACTTATAAGTACAAATTTCGAAAAATCCATTTAGATTTACACTACTACGCTTCTTCAGACGACACCAAATTTCACGACTTAGCAGCAGTACTTTAGTTGGTAGCATTTCCCGCTCACTCATTTTAAGTACAAATTTCAAGAAATCATTTTATTACGCTTCTGCATGATCAGAGGAGATTACACGCAAAATTTCACGAATATAGCGGCAATTCTTTAGTTGGTCAGCATTTTTATCCCGTTTTGTCCCACTCACCACTTATTAGTACACATTTCGAAAAATCCATTTAGATTTGCACTTCTACGGTATCAGAGGCATTTACACACCAAATTTCACGAATGTAGCTGCAATACTTAAATTGGAACAAGTACAATTTTTAAAAATCCAATTTTAATGGGTCCGCCAAATAACTTTTTTTTGAAAATGCTATAAAAAACTACTGAATATTTTCTCAAATTTCGTTTTTTATTTGAAAGTACAATCCTTCCGGTTAATAATGGATCATAATTTCAAATGGCTGCCTCGGCTGGCCATGCAATAGCCTACACGATCGGTCCAATTTTTAAGCACATTATCGATTGTGTGCAGCTGTCTCCGAAATGTTCAATTGTTGAGAACGACAGTGAATTGATGTTTGATGGCGCTTCACGCACACTTTCTGCCACAGCAGCAATATTCTCGGTTATCTAAGTATTACCATTCACGAAATAAGCACTAGTTGAAAAAAAAGTTAGATGGCGGACCCTTTACATGGTCAGAAGAATTTACATATCAAATTTCACGATTCTAGCTGCAATACTTTAGTAAAAGTACAAAAATGCATTTATATTGCGCTTCTATGTGATGAGAGGAATTTACATGTCCAATTCACAATTCTAACCGCAAATACTTTAGTTGGTACCACTTACTATTCCTTTTTGTCCCGCTCGCCGCTTATAAGTACAAGTTTCAAAAAATGCATTTAGATTTGCACACACTGAATTTTACAACTATACCCTTTTTGTCCCGCGCAACCTTTAAAAGTCCAAATTTTGAAAAATCCAATTTTACTGCGCTTCTACATGGTCAAAGGAATTTACATACCAAAATTTCACGATTCTACCTGTAATACTTTAGTTGGGTACCAATTAGATCCCTTTTATCCCGCTCACCACTTAAATGTAGAAATTTCGAAAAATTCATTTATGTCTACTTTGTCAGAGAAGTGTAAATACCGATTTTCATGAACATAGCTGCAATATAAATTGGTACCATTTTCATCCCATTTTGTCTCTTTCTCCTTTAAAAGTACAAGTAATTTACATACCAAATTTCACGATTCTAGCTGTAATACTTTAGTTGGCACCAATTTTATCCCTTTTTGTCCCGCTCACCACTTAAATGCACAAATTTCGAAAAATTCATTTATGTCTACTTTGTCAGAGAAGTGTAAATACCGATTTTCATGAATATAGCTGCAATGCATAAATTGGTACC
>CANDYM010000698.1:0-79089 GCA_947397865.1 Polietes domitor
AAAATGAGGTTGGGACAACAGTTACAGTGAATGGATTGCGCTATCGAGAGATGATTAATAATTTTTTATGGTCGGAGTTTGATGGTATTGATCTGGACAAAGTTTACTTTAACAAGACGGTGCTACGTGCCACACAAGCAAGGAATCCATTGCTCTTTCCGAACCGTGTTATCTCTCGAAGAGGTGATCACAATTGGCCACCGAGATCTTGTGATTTAACACCTTACGACTTCTTCCTTTGGGCCCACGTGAAAGATAAGGTCTACGCCAAAATCCCAGCGTCTATTCAAGACTTCAAAGATAGAATTCGTGAGGCTATCGAGGACATAGAGCAGCCACTTTGCGATTTAGTTATGGAAAATTTAATGAAAAGGATATATAAGCGTGTTCGTGGTGGCCATTTGGCTGATGTTTTTTTTTTTCATTATTAACGGCATACTTTCCTCTTTATTATGAAATAAACATCCGATCATTTATCTCAAAAATGGCATTTTTCTTTGAACCACTTGTTGGAAAACCCTGTATTTTGATATATGATAATGTTTTTAAAACCAAGCTCAATCTAATTCATTGAAGCTCACGGGTTACCCATAATTTTTTGAAATTAAAGATACTCGGCAATCTAATTTTTGTCATATTTGTTTTCATAGTCGCTCTGTTCATCAAAATAAGGGCGAGATTGCTGCACCTTTTCTGATGCTTCCCACAAAATGAGGCATTTTTTTTAGAAAAAAATTCAAGTCTATATTGCTTGCAATTTCAGTTTCCTAAGGAATGCAATAAGTAAACATTTTCATATTTAACCCATTAAAGTCCAGCCAATTTTGATTTCTTACTGTTTACTGTTCGATTAATTGAACACTGGGTCAAAATGGGTTAACGAAGTATTCGACAAAAAACAATTGAGCTACAATAGAGTGGAAATGAAACTATGATGCGCGTTAAGAGTTAATCCAAAACTACTTAATCACCCAGAGCTGGTAAAGCAAACAAATTTATACCATTGCTAATGAATGCCGATAGGGCTGTATTAAAAGAACTTATAGACCCAGATCCTATTCAGAATTACTTCCAGCTTGCTGCATTTTCGTAACGCTTAACAACTAAACCACATTTTCGGCTACAGCCAAAAACATGATTAAACTGCACACACACCCAAACACACATCGCATCTAGTTCTGTATGAAATTATCCCATTTAACTTTATCAAAACTACAATCCAGCCCATTTCAAAGAAAAAATCTGTAGTTCCTGTCCAATTGAATGTTACAATTAATCTCTATTCAGGCTACGACATGACCAGGCAGATGTTCCATTTAGGTTTTATTGGTCTACATGGAGATTAATGATTCCAAATCACCAAGACTGTACAGCGTACACACAGAAAGCAACCACAACGAGTCAAACAAATATTTGTGATTCAAAACTACCCGGACTCCTCGTGAGTCCTGTGGTTGATGATTGTTTGTCCAATCTTAAATGAATCATTCCGGTATGAACGAAATGAACTGCAGGTGTACAAGTGTGGGTTATTTGATAGAACTGAATGTGGTTCTATGTGTGTGTGTGGCAAGCGATAGCATGGATTTTGGGTGGTGGGGATTTACAATTCAGTTACGTTGAGGTGTGGAGCTCATGCATGGCAGTGGAATGGTTTTTAGATAAGCTTTATGAAATGTCTCTGAATCGATGGTTTTTTATCGAGTGCATCTAGTGAATGGGAAAAGTCAAGTGGTGACAGATTACGCATCTCTGTTAGCATTCTTTGTAGGGTTTTTAATATCGGATGTTTTTTTACAGGTTCCTGCAAAATATTTAGTGTTTTTTATTTTTTTTAATATGTGACCCACGGTCCCCGGTTGAATCCAGGAACGTGGATTTTTCAGGGTAGTTCCAAATATGATGGAGACGCGAACTAAGAAAGGGTTAGACGAGACTCGTACTTGTAGGAGGTAAAATGGGACTAAAAAGGGATAAATATCAATTCTTCATCCTGAGTAAATGACAATAGCTAGAAACATGAAATTCGTTGTGTTCTTTCCAATGGCCATGCATACGAGCTACAAATAGGGATTTTCCGAAATATTTTCTTTTAATGGAGGAAAGAGACAAAAAAGGAATAAAAATGGTACCAATTTAAGTATTGCAGCTATATTCGTGAAAATTGGTATCTACATTCCTCTGACAACGTAGACTTGCAACATAAATGGATTTTTCGAATTTGTAAGGGTGAGCGGGACAAAAAGGGATAAAAATAAGTACCAACGTATTACAGCTAGAATCGTGAAAATTGGGATGTAAATTCCTCTGACCATGTATAAGCGCATTAAAATTGGATCTATCAAAATTTGTACCTTTAAGGGTTGCGAAGGACAAAAAGGGATAAAAATGGTACCAACTAATGTATTTCAAATAGAATCGTGAATATTGGCATAAATTCAATGTTGTACCTTTAAGGGTGAGCGGTACAAAAAGGGATAAAAATGGTACATAATAAATTACTGCAGCTTGAATTGTGAAATGTTATATGCAAATTCCTGTGACCATGCGCAGTAAAAGTTATTTCTTCGAAATTCGTACTTTTAAGGGGATTAAAATAGTAGCAATTTAACTATTGCAGCTATATTCGTGAATTTTGGTGCGTAAATTTATCTGACAATGTAGAAGCGCAATCTAAATGGAATTTTCAAAATGTGTGCTTATAAAGGGTGAACGGGGCAAAAAGGGATAAAAATGGTACCAACTAAAGCATTGTAGGTAGGATCGTAAAATTCAGCGTGTACATTTCTCCGACCATGCAGACGCGTAACATAGACGGATTTTTTCAAAATTTGTACTTTTAAGGAGTCAGCGGGACAATAAGGGATAAAAATGGTACCAACTAAAGTATTACAGGTAGAATCGTGAATGTTGGTATGTTGATTCCTCTCACCATACAGAAGCGCAATATAAATGCATTAATATATTAAGTATCAAAAACAAGTAAAAACGGCGTTAAGTTCGGCCGGGCCGAACTTTATATACCCTCCACCATGGATTTCATTCCATCGTAGAAGTGCAGTAATATTACAGGAAAATTATAATTTTTTCTAATACAGCCAAACCAAAACAAATACAATTATTGAAAATAATAAATAAATATAATGTTTTTATTATTTCAAACCTCGTTTATAAGGCAAGGTTACCAATATGTTTACATATCGAAATAATACTTCAAGTAAATTAAAAAAATAGATTTTCTTATATTTATATTTTCAAACAGCTTAAATACCATAAATGTTGGTAGATAGGGGGTGCTACATTTGGTTGTATATCTATTCTATTTTAATTCCAAAAATACAAATTTTGAAAATTTGCATTATCTCACGTACATAGTGGAAATATCCTAAATTCATGATTCAACCAATTTTTGTCGTAAAAGTAAGAAGTACGAATTTGGATTTTTTTTTTTTAATTTGCGTGTCTTTGCTGTCAGAGGAATGTATACACCGAATTCCATGATTCTGCGGTCATTTTTATCCCCTTTATCATATTTTAACTTAATTTAACATTAATCGAACACTGGGTCGATAATTCGAAAAATGCGTTAAATATAGATGCAAAATGATCTTGAGCCGGGACAATATCCCAGTTCATATCAAATTTACATGAAATTTTATTTGATTAATCGAATATTTGAATAAGAGCTGTCGACTTTATTCGGGTAATTAGGAATTTTGTTTTTTCGAATATGAAATGTATATTCCTTGTAAAGGCACTAAGGTTATGCATTCGAACAAAGTATTGCCACAGCAAGTAATAATAATATTCCACATACTCACACTTATTTAATAAAGCAAAAACAACCTATTTGCCTCGGTTGCTAGCAGACAATAAATTCCAATTGCCACAGTAACGAGAATAATGGCAAGACACAACTGTCGCTGCCGCAGCCACATAAACGGAAAGGCAAAATCAAGATGTAGCACCCTGGGCTATAATTTAATTGTTTAAGTAAATGTGGCCCTTGGATGTCTTCGCAATACCCGGTGTCTGCATAATTTGAATGTATTCGAATGCTGCCCTTATTTCCGTAATAGACAAAATATGGCTACGAGAAATTGCAATTAATGGCAATAAATATGATTAATACCTACACTCTACAACAACCTCATATCGTTCGAGGTAAAAGCACCTCGTCATCATCATCATCAGATTTCCATTTCCTGTGTCTGCACAGCAATTGTCGTCGCGCAATGTGTTGCCGCGTAAATATTAGACATTATTGCTTGCATTGTTGTGGCGTTTAGAGGAAATTAAATTAAAAAGCTTTTAGCAAAAGAGCATTTTAATGTTCATAATTGAGCATGAAAGGGAACAAAAGGGAAAATGTGTATCAACTATCAGACATTGATTGAATGTGACCAGCACTAATAACTAATTTCGAAGAGAAAGGGTTTTCAACTACCCTTTCGGTATGTGATAGGTGATGTATTTAATTAATTAAATTAATTGCTGGAATTTTGAATATTAATTGAAACGCCCCTGTGAAGTCTACATATAAGGGGAGTGAACAAAATGGAGAGTCATAAGGGTGTGTCTCAGCTATTAAAGTGCAGCTAAGCTTGGCCAAAAAAAATTTTATTGCTCTGAAGTGCTCTTGACGGTGACGGCCTCATCAATGTCGAAGAACTACAGCCCCACATTTCCCACCACCTGATGAACTTCACATTAGTCCCGTAAATGGAAATGTTGATAATACATTTGATAATACATTTTTATCACTTAGATGTGGCCACGCAGACTGTCGACATCAAAACGCCATTGTTGGATAACCCTTGAATAATGTTGGCTCAAAGGTCACTAAATTTATCTCGAATTTCTTTAATTTTTCTGCAGCCACTGCCTATAGAGTCGCTGTGGTTCTAACGACAATATTGACAATTCATAAAATGCACAAACGTCCAAAACACAGAGGAACATCGTACAAATAAAGGTAGGGAAGGCGTCGACCATATTAGTCAAACACAAAGATGTGAGGATATTTGTCAGTGCTCCAAACGGTTTTTGCAAATATCTGCACAGGCTATTTGAAATAATACACTATCTCTTTAAACAGTAGTTATAGTGTTTATAGTTAGTGTTTTGTTTAAACAGTGAGAAAAATGAAGATTTTATTAACACAAAAAGGATTGTATTCAAAATTCGCAGAACAATATTCAGTGAATGAATTATAATTAAGTGAAACGCTAAATAAGGCTTGAGCGACTACGGAATACAGAATGCCACACAGTGATGCCAAATCTCAAATCGATTTTTTGGAAATAATTCTGTAACTTTTGATCGGAAAGAACTATCTCGACTTGAGCTATTTGCAGTATTTATCATTTGGGACAGAAAAAAGTGTAACGCATTGAAGGAGTGACTTAAGTGACCTAAGAATGTTTGAACCATGTCCGTCCGTCCTCTGTTATAACTTCTATACTGATGATCGTACTGTAAAATTTGATATTTAGCAATGCTTTTTTAGTGGATACATAGTATATGGGCGAAATTGCCACACCCCTTTTGGTACCTCCCTCACATAGTTGTATAAACATAAACTTTACAATAAAACCGACTAACCGACTACGGGTAGTAAAAATCATTTGCAATTTGATATTTAAAAATATTTTTATAATCACTTTAAACCTAAAAAATATTTACGCTGTAGGGCGTGACTACAGCTTATTGTACCTCCCGCTTTTTCGTTTAACGCTTGTTTTGGTAAGCGATAACAATTCTTAATCTTTGGCAGGCAAGATTATTAATAATACTTTAAACGTTACGTTAATGAAGTGTAATTCCAGGCTACGTTTTTAATTAAAAACAAGTAAGGAAAGGCTAAAGTCGGGCGGGGCCAACAATATAATACCCTACACCACTCCCTGCGTATATACCTCGCTTTGATTACTAAACCCAGGTATTTCATGGGAGCAATTTAATGTAGTTCATATAAATTATATAGTATCCTATAAATTCATATTTAGTCATATTTAACGAATACGGTAAATAATAAAGTAATTGATCCAATTTTCCAGCAGATATTCCGAGTAAAGTAAATATAACATGATCTGGAAAAATTGATCAACATCGAATGATAAATACAGCGGTAATAGGATGAATCGAACGGCCATTTGAAGGGGGCTAATAACAACACTTGAGGCCTTTGCCAAAACATGCGCCTATATATTTCTCATTCACGGTAGGTATTCCTAGTTGAAACATATAATGATCTGCAAAATTTGGTGAAGATCCAATGTAAGATGTAGTTTCTAGAGCTGTAATAGAGCAGAATGGGGCCCATTTGGGTTATACCAAAGTATGGCATCTCCCAAACAAGTAAGGAAAGGCTAACGACGGACGGAGCCCACTTTCTATCTCATTACAATTCAATTCCGTAAAAAATTGAAATCGGGGAGGATTTTTGAATCATGTAAATGTATGTGTTTGGGAAAAAATGTAAAATCGGAAACGACATTTGTATGGGGCTATATTGAAACCTGTAACGATGTGACCCGCTTTCACTATGTATTTTTATTGGTGAAATATAATATGCAAAGTTTGGCCAAAATCGGTTAATAATTCGGGATCGTCATTTGTATTGGGACTATATCTAAATCTGAACCGATCTTACCCACTTTCACAATAGGTGTTTCTAGTTCGATTATAAAATGTTGTGCCAATTTGTGGTTTCTAGAGCGGAAAAAGTCAAATCGGGAGCGAAATTTGTATGGGAGCTATATCTAAATCTGAACCGATCTTAATCAATTTTTTCATAGGTGTTTCTAGTTGGATTATAAGATATTGTGTCAAATTTAAAGAAAATCGGGTACAATATGTCGTTTTTACAGCGGAAAATGTCAAATCGGGAGCGACTTTTGTATGGGGGCTATATCTCCGATATGCCTCAAATTAAATAGCGTTCGTCCTTGATCCACTATAATTGCGACCTGTAATTTGATTACAACAATAGATGGACAGACAGACGGACATTGCTAAATCGACTCAGAAAGTGATTCTAACAATGGGTCTATTTCGCTTCCTTTTGGGTGTTACAAACAAATGCACAAAGCCATAATACTCTCGTGTAGTGTATAAAGATTAATGAGGCATACCATGCCAATTCGTTTGAAAGAGAAGGTATTATCACTTTCAATACTCAAGTCGTGGAACTTTATATAAAGTTATTCTGCTCTTTTATTTCACACCTATATTGGTATCATAGGGTGCTAATAAGTATTTAAAAAATTGAATGGGGAAAATGGAAAACTGAAAACACAAATTATCACAAATTTTCCTTTAGTTTCAAGCGTATACTAACCGGTCTAAGTGTAATATGGAGTGTTGGAAGTTGTCATATAAATAAAAATCTGATTTATTTCCGGAAACATCCGAAATTAGATTCCATTATTGAAATTTGAAGCCCGTTTCTTTCCAGAGACCTAAAAAGTCGTATAGGGAGGAATATTTGGTGGTTTATTTACTATTTTATTTCAATTTATTTTTCGAAACATATCCTCATATAATTAAAGGATATTTTCATCACACTTTGTATTTTACATGTATTGTTAAAAAATCACTTCTCGTGCTTAATTTGCAATATTAAGTATATGCAAATATATCCATTAACATCCATCGATTGGTTATTATTCACTATTTTCACCCCAGAGAAAGTGTGGGCTCAATATTAGTCAATTGCCTTGCCTTTTACAATTTGGAATTTATCATATGCTGCTATGGATGGTGACATTGCATTGAAAGTTCCAGCAAAAGCAATGGAGGATTGTAACAGATGATATGGTTTCAATTTGTGGGGGTACCTCCTCTGAAAAAAACCCAGTGTTCTATAAACATTTTTCATTGTTTGCATCATCATTTAATAGCATCAACAAACTTGTGTTGTTTCAACCAACAATGGCAGCTCGCGTTATTATGATGCCACATAAGCACTTTTTATTTTCAGCCATCGCGTTGGCCCCGCAGCCGAAACAGTCAACACATAACTGTGTCTGTGGTCGTTTGTGTAAATATTGGTGCTTGTTTTCATATGGAACTTTGGCCTTTTTGGACGTGGTGTTTGGCCATTCCGACAATACTTTGATGGTGGCAAACAAATTTGAGATCCCATGCCTTTTTGTGGCTTTGGGCTAACAATGAAAATGGCGGGAAGCTCGCAAAAGGAACAAATAGCGGCTAAAAGGTGTTTAAGCCTGGTTGGAGGCAAAACGGAAACAGAAACAGTAAAACAAAGGTAGAAATGGGAAGTGAAAGGTGAGAGTATTACATCGAACGAATTTTAAGAGATAAGAATTTTAGTTAGAGATAAAAGTAGGGAAATCTTAAAATATATTGTGGCAACAGTGTTGCCAAACTCATAAAACATAATATTTTCTTTAAATACTGGAAACATTTTATCCGAACAGCATTCCATCTCTTTGTGAGAAATGAAATACTATTGGCCCACTTGCAGTTCATTGGTACTACCATTTCGCATTCCATATTATTTGCGTGTAACTCTGTCCGCTGTGCAATTATTTAATTTAATTAAAATTTCCATCAAAAGTTGTTTGTGTTGTTTCTTTTTGCAAATTTCAATACTGAACAGAACAGCTGTACAGCTGAGATAAATTTAATTAGTGAGAAATCTTTTGTTTCGAATTACGAGTTTGCCGTTTGCTGTTGATAAAATCTCATTCATCTGTTTTATAAGCGCGACACTTTTGCTGCTGTTGTTGTTGTTGCTACTTTGTCCTCTCGTGTGACAATTGTTCGTGGCATATTTCCTCTCACTTCAGCATGCGATTCATTGCTCAAAGCAGCGTGGCACAGCACGATTTGTATTACATTATGTCCATTGGTATTTGTTTCGTAGTTAGGCTGCCTCATTGCAAATGTCGTGGAATATTTTCATTTTTTTTGTTTGATCATATTATCGCCGACAACAAAAGAATGGAAGGACGACACTGACTGAATGTTGGCAATCGGATCAAAGAAGAAAGTATGCAAATTTTTAATAAAAAGGCCACATCCTATTAGACTAAATTAGATATACACTACGGTACACTAGCATGTAAACAGCTGTTAAGTTCGGCCTCGCCGAATTGTACATACTTTCAGTCACTATTTCCATTTGAAATGGAACAGTAATTTTCCTTGGGTTCTCCGATTTAAATGAAAACTTGTAAATTTGTACTTGAGCAAATAAAGCTTTATTTCCCGATTTTCAACAAAAATGAAATTGTGGATCGAAAATCAGACATTTTGTCGTTAAGTAATTTTAGAAAATTCTTAGTTGTTAGAAAATAGAAATATACAATTTGTCAATTGTATGAAATTTTCTTATCGATAGATTCAGGTTGAGGCCCTGGGGTGGTGTTGTTTTATTATTTTTATTATTTTCTTCGTCAACCATCATCAGGGGATAAACACTAAACATAAATATATACAAGTTATAGCAAATATTCACTATTAATATCACGAAAAAATCAACAATAATTACATTAAAATTTATATACGTTGCACAGAGGGTTGAAATTCGGGTCAGGTAATATTTATATTTTTTCAATATTTATATCAAAATCAGTAAAAGAAAACACAATTTGAGTACAATTTAGTGGAAAAAAGTTTTTCCTGGAAAATAAATTAATAATCCGTCCGTGTATATATTCTTGTTATCGAACCGAACTTGGTACAGCTAATTTTTTCGCATCAATGACGGACGCTATTAAATTTGAAGCAAATCAGTTCCATACAAAACACAAATGTCACTCCCGATTTGATTTTTTTTTTGCTTTAGATACCACATATTCCATACAAAACACAAATGTCACTCCCGATTTGATTTTTTTTTGCTCTAGATACCACATATTTTAACCGTTATTGTTAAAATTTGGCACAGCACTTTATATTTCAACTAGAAACATTTATGGTGAAAGTGGGTCATATCGCTTTAGATTTAGGTATAGCTCCCATACAAATGTCGCTCCAGATTTGACTTTTCCGCTCTAGAAACAAAATTGTTTATTCAATTTTGTTCGCATTTGGCATATAACATTACATTGCACCTACAAAAAGATGTAGTTCAATTCGGTGACATCAGTTCATTGTTTGATAAAGCCACCATACAAATGTCCCACCAGACTTAGTGACGTTTGCCCCTAAAGCACAATGATTCGAATGTGTCCGAAACTGTCACAGATATTTCAATACATCTAGAATTGGTAGTAAATTTTTAAAGATGCAGGGTATCATATAGCCGGCATCACGCGACTTTAGTCTTTCCGTACTCGTTATACCCTACACCACCTAGTTATTGTATAGGGATGTTTATAAATTAAGATTTATTGTTCAACTCAGAACCTCATTCTGCTTCCGTGAATGCTTTTCATGAGAAATAATTGTTTCATTTGAGTGTTAAGTTAATAAAAAAAACTTATTTTTCATTACAAATATAAATATTAAGTTTTCGTCATATTAAAAATTGCAGTTGTACAATAAAACTTAATGTATAAGCACCCATAAAGAGTGGCTATTTTCACAATTTATTTAATAAAATAAATTAGCGCAAAAACGCGCATCATGTAATTGCGGAATATTGAAGCTAACACGTTTTAATTTAATTAGAAATTCACCATCTGGCGGTATGTTACAGAATCCACATTTAAAACTCCACATATAAATTTAAAATACCTTAAATTTAGACATATTTTCAACAATTTTTTAAAAATATTTCTACAATACTTTCGTTAAAACATTTTTTTGTAAAAATACTCTAATATAACTGAACTTGAAGATTTTAAAATCAAAGTGTTACTTTTTATCAATGGGCAGAAAGATATTAACCTTTAAAATATGTCAATTTGAACTTTTCACAACTTATCACGTAAATCTCAAAAATTTCTTGACTTTAAGGTAGTGCAATGTTCAATAATGTTCAATACTTCAAGAGTAAATCTTCGTTTACAATTTCTCTCCTCTGCTAATATTTGAACGTCTTTGAAGTTTGGCGTGTGGCCTGTCATAGTACAGTGGGCCGCAAGATCTGTTTTTGCTCTATTGCGACATATTCTTAACAAAAATTGGCTAAAGTAAGATTTGTGGATCAAGGACGAACGCTATTTAATTTTGCAGCAAATCGGTTCAGATTTAGATATAGCCCCCATACAAACGTCACCCTCGATTTGACTTTTTCCTCTCTAGAAACCACATATAGTGCCAAAATTTCTTCAAATGTGGCTTAACATCTTACAATCCAACTAGAAATACCTATGCTGAAGGTGGGTTAGATCGGTTCAGATTTATATGTAGGCCCCATGCAAATGTTGCCCCCGACTTGTTTTTTTAAACTGGAAACCACGTATTTTACTCGATTTTCTAAAAATTTGGTTCAACATCTTATAGTCCAACTAGAAACACCTGTGGCGAAAGTGGGTTAGATTGGTTCAGATTTAGATATAGTTCCCATACAAATGTCGCTCCCGATTTGACTTTTCCGCTCTAGAAACCACATATTTTACCCGATTTGCTTCAAATTTTGTACAACACCTTATAATACCACTAAAAGAACCTTTTGTTAAAGCGGGTAAGATCGGTTCAGATTTAAATATAGCCCTCATACAAATGTCGCTCCCTATTTGACCATCTCCGCTCTAGAAACCACATATTGTACCCGATTATCTTTAAATTTGGCACAACACCTTATAATACCACTAAAAACACCTATGGTGATATTGGGTAAAATCGGTTCAATTTTAGATATAGCCCCAACATAAGTGTTGCTTCCAAATGTTTAACCGATTTTGGCCAAACTTTATATATAAACATACATGGTGAAAACGGATTACATCGTTTCAGGTTTCAATATTCCCCCATATAAATGTCCTTTCCGATTTCACTTTTTTTCCGAATTAAATTGAAATGGCCTAGAAAGTGGAGGGTATCATATAGTCGGCCCCGTCCGACTTTAGCCTTTTCTTTACATGTTTAATTTATTTTTTATTAAGAGTTAATAGTGTCAGTAAGACGGTCCAAAAGTTTCTTGATGGAGTCCTTGTACTTGCTCTACAGCAATTATAAACGTGATAGCAGTCGAAATTTAAAATATTTAAAAGACATTATTAAAGCAATTTACTTTTAGATTTCTGGGGAAAAGTTGTGTATTCATCGATGCGTTGTACCAAAATATTTCAGCTTTATCGCAGTCCGTTCGCGAGAATAGTTTTGGTTCCATTCGTGTTTTTGAAGGCTCTTTTGAAAGGCACTTAATGTGGTTTTCGGAATTTCGTAACCCAGCACAAAAATTGAAAGTGCTTCATTAGGAAGCACGTTATAACCGCACCTTAAAAACCAAATGTGAATTTTCCCCTCTTCTGAGGAAGTTCTTTTAAACAACTACCAAAAAAGTCGATAATATTTAACATTTTACGAATAGCATTTTCACGGGTGAATGGGAGCGAGTTTTTAGTATGAGGTCACAGAGGCACGGAGTCGGAGAAGGAGCCGGCTTCGAATTGTGGCTTGGGAAACAACTCTTTTGTTTCTTTATTACTTTTATAAATAAACAATCATTAATTTTGTATAATTTTACCTATTTAAAATTTTTGCTTAAAAATACAAATTTATTGTATGTAAACTTCAAATATTTAATATTTTTATTAAACCTCACATGCCCGAATTTTCTTCTTAATAAATATATAAAACTTACTACGTTTTTTGATGAGGTATGGGTCTAAATATGATTTCTATAGAGTCTTGGTGCTCTAATTCATGCAGGACATGAGTAAAAGGATTTTTCTTAAAATCATTATACTACAGATATCGGTTAAACAAAAAAATATTTTTAAACGATATATATCTCTTAGAATAACAAAGACAGCTTTTCTTGTACTCGAAAAATTCAATAAAAATAAGAAGAATTTCTCAACAATTTCGAATTACAAGAAACTCAAACAATTGAAATTTGAGACGTCATTTTTGTTTTCACCTTCCTACGCAGACCCATGTTACCGAATTTGTTGGTTCTCTTTTCAATATTCCTTGTTACATATGTAAACAAATATAAAATTATTAATTCTGCAAAATATATGATTTTAAAGATTTTATAGGACTAACTAGGACATGAAAGTGTAAATTATTATTACTACATAATATCAGTAAAATTGAGTAATTTTAATTTATTTATTTAATGCTATATAAATATTAGTTATTATTATGCTTTAGTTACACTATGCAATTTTTTAAATCATTGAAATATAACCATATACGGACACCAAAGACCAAAAAAGACCCGTGTCTCCCAGTTTTTCACAAAGTCATGCACTTTTTATGGACCCCCAAATATTTGTGGCCATTTTCTCAGACTCATATCTTTCAAACTGTTTGGAATTTTGATTTACTCTCTGCGGCAAAGTTGTAGCTCTTCTCATAGAGAACCAACACATCTAAAATCAAAAAACTTCATCTTCAAGGTCAAAATCGCAAATGTCGTCGAACAAATCTTATGGGCTGTAGTAGGTAGCGTATACGTGCTGTTGATTAAGGATAATATCACTCATGCGGACTGTAGTCGCACTGACCATTAACAGAAACAGTCTTGCAAGATATATTTTTCCTAACTTAACGGTGTTAAGAAGCATTCCTAGGAAGTTCATATGTTCTAGAGATCTTATGTACATTTTTTTTAGTTGGTTGTTTCCTTGAATGAACGGTTTGCTACCTATGGGCCTGAACAGGGGGAAAGGTTAGACCAATCGAAAACGTTTCAAGCATTTGCTATCTTGGGAACACCATAACATCAGATGGGGGTGCAGATAGCGACGTAGATAGCAGTATTCAAAAAGCCAGGGTTGCCTACATAAGCCTACGAAGTGTTTGCAATTCAAATTAACTCTCACCGATGACAACAAATTCCGTCTACAACACATGCGTAAAGTCCGTAATGCTGGTTGGTGAACTCAATAATCAAACGCAAACTACAAAGTTTCACAAACAGTTACTTGGGAAATATATTAAAAATTGTGTGGCCGAGAATAATCACAAACGGAGAACTCTTAGCATTAGCAAACCTAGCAGACATCAACATCCAAATAAAGAGGCGAAAACTAAATTGGCTGGGATACACCCTACGAAAACCATACGGTGAAATATGCCATGCTACACTCGAATGCAACTCGCAAGGCAGGATAAGTCGTGGTAGACCAAAAACCTCTTGGAGAAGAACCATACTAAGAGAATCGGGCAAATTTTTCAACAAATTACGATATTTAGTAGGATATCCAATTATTGGGACTCTTAAGATATTCGATTAATCGTTTATTTGAAAATAAAGAATTTTTTTTAAACAAATGTCTGATTTTGGACCAACACAACTTTTTTCCTTTAATAAAGGATATTTTAAAATATTTATTACAAACATAGCTTTTGCGTCAGAATAAAGCTAGAAACAACAATTTCTAATAAAACAATTTTAAGTTCAAAATCTGTCAAAATGTTTGAGAAACAGTTCGCAAAATACAATTTTTTCTTCGCATTATGCACAAATACATAAAAATATGTTAAACAAGTAAGGAAAGGCTAAAGTCGGGCGGGGCCGAACTTTATATACCCTCCACCATGGATTGCATTCCACAGAGACTGTCGATTTTCGTAGAAGTGCAGTAACATTACATGCCAATGTCAATTTTCTAATACAACCAAACCAAATAAAATACAAATATTTAAAAACTTATTTTATAAATAAATATAAAATTGTTATTTTTTCACGCTTAGCAAAACTACCAATACGTTTATAATATATACCGAAATAATACTTCAAGTCAATTCAAAAAGTAATCTTCAATGAAACTTAAACACTACAGTTGGTTGTATTTCAATCCATTTTAATTCAAAAAGTACAAATTTTAATAATTCATTATTTTTCACGTACACAGTGCAAGATGACCTAACTTCATGATTCAAAAAAAAAAAAACAATAAAAATATGAATTTGAAGCAGAATATAATTAGGCTTTAATTCGAATTTCAGAATAAGTTGAAATCATAATTTGTATGTAGTCAAATTAAATTTTAAAGTATTCTAATAATAGCAAGCAATTATCTGCATGATGTATATAAATTCTTATATTCTTCAAATTCAATTAAAGTTGTTATAACATGTTTGAAACTATCCAAAGCAGTTTGTCAAAAATTCCGTGGTTATGTATAGCACATCGTCAATTAAAGCCAACGGATTATTTTAAATCAATTTACAATGTTAATTTCGGTATTTTTATGGATCAATTTATTCGAATTATTTGTTATTCGAAAATCATTATTCGAATACATTTTTGAAAAAAAAAAATCGGTTGGATACGCTAATACTAAGCATTGCGATTCTTTGTAAATAATCTACTACGTTTCTTATGGAATATGATAATAAATATATATCAACTAAAGTTTTATAACAATTAAAATATTAAAGGGTGATGTCTCTCCGAGATTATTTTGCTCAACTTCTGCAAGACATTTCAATTACCCCAGTTCCTATATTATTAAATTTAATAATAAAAAACATTGCAGGTCGACAATTTCAAATTGACCTTCGTTGCTGCTACCGTCCGTTGTTTAATTTTCTCTCTTTATCAATATCTCTCTCGTGCTGTGTCCACTATTAATTTATATGCAAAACCTGACATAACTTAAAATGCGATTTGAGTATTTAAAAAAAAAACAAAATGTTCATTATTCCATGAATCTTTATTCTCGAAACTGTAAGTAATTATTATTTAATTAAATCCAGTTGCAATCATAAAATCCTCGCAAAAGATAAATAGCAGAACTTTCGGGGGTGGACAAGACGCTGTAACGTGTTACATTGTGTTTGCCTCCTGCTATTTATCACTTAATCATCTTGTGAAAATTCCCGTAAGTCTTATTTTTTGGGAGTTTCGAAGGATAAATTACAAAATATAGCCGTTGTTGTTCGCATTCCAACGTTTAGTCGAAAAATATGTAAATTATGTCACGTTAAATTGAATACCTCTGGAGGACGCTTAAGATGAGCCGTGTCCTTTGCAGAATATATTTGGGAAGTGTGTGTGAATATGTGTGAGTTTGAGAAGGTGGCCAGAAATGTGCGCAGTTTTGTGGCATTTCTGGTGGTTTGGCTAGCATTTTTTAGCGTAAAACAAACAAACAAATGCCGTTGGGAATATGTTGCATGTAGGATATTAATTGTTGAATTTGTATATATACGGACAACGTATATATAAATATATAGAATATTTGATAAAAATCGTGTAATTATTTACGAATTTGAGTAATAAAGGAAAAGCTATATTAGAATTTATTCTTGAGTGATAACATTGATCTCTGCTAAATAATCCATCTCTGCTAATAATCCATGAATAATCCATCTCTTTAAAACATGTGCCAAGCAATAAGAAACCGTTGGCCGAATCTGGTTATTATGAAAAAAGTTGGTTGTAATTCAATTTAGAAACACCTTGATATATACATTTGTGAACCGAAAGAGAATATTGGTTATTCCATGGCAATATACAGTATTCAATTAAAAAAATCAAAATAATAACATAAACAAAATAGCTATAAATAATTTAAACAGTATAGGTTTTTCTGCGCCAGTGTGGCCATTTTCCCCCTAAATCGCGGTTTTCGAAAAAAAAAACGAAAACCAGACAGTATTGCTCTTTCAATTAATTTCAAAGTAATGAACACCACTGCGTATGATCTACATTAATATCTAAGCTATAACTTATCCGCAGTAGTGTACAGTAGGCTCCATACAAATAGAACAAGTAAGGAAAGGCTAAAGTCGGTCGGCGCCGACTATATAATACCCTACACCACTCCCTTCGTATATACCTCGCTTTGATTACTAAACCCAGGTATTTCATGGGATCAATTTTATTTAGTTCATATAAATTATACTATTAATTATTCTTTAGTCAAATTTAATGAATATGGTGAATAATAAAGTAATTGATCCAATTTTCCAGCAGATATTCCGAGTAAAGTAAATATAGCATGGAAAAATTGATCAACATCGAATGATAAATACAGATTATACAGCTGTAATAGGATGAATCGGACGGACATTTGAAGGGGGCCTATATCAACACTTGAGGCCTGTGCCAAAACATGCACCTATATATTTCTAATTCACGGTAGGTATTCCTAGTTGAAACATATAATGACCTGCAAAATTTGATGATGATCCGATGTAAGATGTAGTTTCTAGTGCTGTAATAGACCAGAATGGGGCCCCATTTGGGTTATACCAAAGTATGGACATATGGGCATCTCCCAAACAAGTAAGGAAAGGCTAAAGACGGACAATTCATTACAATTCAATACGGTAAAAAAGTGAAATCGGGGAGGATTTTTGAATCATGAAAATGTATGTGTTTGGCAAAAAATGTTAAATTAAACCTGTAACGATGTAACCCGCTTTCACCATGTATGTTTATTGGTGAAATATAATATGCAAAGTTTGGCCAAAATCGGTTAAACATTCGGGAGCGACATTTGTATTGGAGCTATATCTAAATCTGAACCGATCTTGCCCACTTTCTGCATAGGTGTTTCTAGTTCAATTATAAAATGTTGTGCCAATTTTGAAGAAAATCGGTTACAATATGTGGATTTTAGAGCGGAAAAAGTCAAATCGGGAGCGACATATGTATGGGGGCTATATATAAATCTGAACCGATCTTACCCACTTTCAGCACAGGCGTTTCTAGTTCCATTATAAAATTTTGTGCCAATTTTGAAGAAAATCGGGTACAATATGTGGTTTCTAGAGCGGAAAAAGTCAAATCGGGAGCGATATTTGTATGGGGGCTATATCTAAATCTGAACCGATCTTACCCACTTTCAGCATAGGTGTTTTTAGTTGGTTTATAAAATGTTGTGCCAATTTTAAAGAAAATCGGGTACAATATGTATCTTTTGGAGCGGAAAAAGTCAAATCGGGAGCGACATTTGTATGGGGGCTATATCTAAATCTGAACCGATCTTACCCACTTTAAGCATAGGTGTTTCTAGTTCGATTATAAAATGTTGTGCCAATTTTGAAGAAAATCGGGTACAATATGTCGTTTCTAGAGCGCAAAAAGTCAAATCGGGAGCGACATTTGTATGGGGACTATATCTAAATCTGAACCGATCTTACCCACTTTCAGCATAGGTGTTTCTAGTTCGATTATAATATGTTGTGCCAATTTTGAAGAAAATCGGGTACAATATGTGGATTTTAGAGCGGAAAAAGTCAAATCGGGAGCGACATTTGTAGGGGGATATATCTAAATCTGAACCGATTTCCTCCAAAATTCAATACCGATCGTCCTTGGCCCAAAAAAGTAACTTCTGCCAATTTTCATGATAATCGGGCAAGAATTGCGACCTGTAGAGTGCGAACAAGCTTAGATGGACAGCAGACGGACAGACGGACGGACGGACAGACAGACATCGTTAAATCGATTCAGCTAGTGATTCTAAGCCGATCCGTATACTTAAAGGTGGGTCTAGCTCGATTATTTCTTGGTGTTACAAACATTTGGCGGAAAACTAACTTATAATACCCTAGACCACGAAGTGGTGTAGGGTATAAAAACAATTTCCAGTCACACCACGAAAATGAAGTTTGGATTGTTTAATGATGATTTGTAAATATTTCGTTCCTAGATTATGCAGTTGTTGGTGAGAATCGTAAATCTTAAAGACTCAAATATGTTGTCGAAAAGTCGCTGCAAAGCCATCTGACGATGGCTTTCACGTGCAGAAATCATGTCACCATGATGAAAAATGATAATAAAGATGAAAAATGGCCTTGAGCCAGGAAAATATCCCAGCTAAAATTAAATTAGAAAAATGTGTCCGTCCACTTGGCTGGTTGATAGGATGATATTAATATTAAATAACCACAAATGGTCATTAACGAATGTATTAAATATTTAAAATATATTTCGATGTGAAAATTCTATTTAATTTTCGTCTTTCGTAATAGGAGATGTGTGCGAGTATATTTGTTCAAATCAGTCTCGAATATGTGTTTTTATTATGATTATTATCACTTGATTATTTACAGTGGGTCAAAGTTTTCGAGGATAACATTATAATAAGCGGAATAATTGTTGTAAGATAATGTCTAAGGGAATTCATATTATCAGAACTATATTGTGGCATTTTATGAGGATCATTTTTGTGAAAGATCTTAACCTCATAGTTCCTCTCTTTTTGGGCCAATTTGACCCTTTTTTCGAAAAAAAAAATCATTTCAAATGGACATTAAAATGTTCTACGAAAAAAAATTTTTGAAAAAATTCAGTGGGGTCGCCGAAGACGCCAAAGTTGTTAATAAAGCTCTTCACGCTTACATATCAAAATTACACGCCAACTTATACAAAAAAAAAACAAGTAAAAACGGTGCTAAGTTTGGCCGGGCTATTACTTCTGTTTTTTATTGTGGTATAGAACTTTAAGTTGGCATCACTTTTTTAACTGGCGGCCATTTTGTCAGCTGTCAAGTGATTAATATTTAGTTTGGTTTGCCATTTCATCATGAACAGGTTGACAAAAGAACAACGCTTGCAAATCGTGCAAATTTATTTCGAAAGTAATGGTTCAGTTCGCGAAGTTCACCGCAAGCTCCGTACATTTAGCGCACGTCACAATCGAATTATTGAAGGAAACATTTGATGAGCGCATAATTTCGCGGAATGGACCTGTCAATTGGCCACCAAGATCGTGTGATTTGACACCATTGGATTATTTTCTTTGGGGATATGTGAAGTCGCTCGTCTACGCCAATAAACCAGAAACGTTAGGGGACTTGGAAGCCAACATTCGTGGCGTTGGTTGATAATTGGACCTGTAGAAGTGGCTATATTCGAGCCAGCTGCGGCGGCCACATGCCCGAAATCATATTTAAACATTAATGGCATAAAATTATCCTTCCAATAAAGCCAAATTGATGGACATTAAAACGATTTTCTTGTGTTTTATTTCAATTCGAAGTTCTATACCTCAATAAAAAACACCCTTTATTTTAATTCCAAAAGTACAATTTTGAAAATCTATTATCTCACGTACATAGTGAGATAACTTAACTTCATTATTCAACCAATTTGTGCCGTAAAAGTACGAAGTTCGAAAAATCTTTTTATGTTGCGTGTCTATGCAGCCAGAGGAATGTATACACCGAATTCCATGATTCTAGCTGCGGCCATTTAATTGTTACCATTTTTATCCCCTTTGTCCAATTTTACACCCTCAAGAGTACGACTATTTAAAATGTCTTTATTTTACGTGTCTACGCAATTAGAGGGATGTACACACCGAATTTCGTCATTAGTGCTGTGGCCGTTTAGTTGGTGCTATTTTTATCCCATGTACCAATTATATCCCTTGAAAGTTCGAATTTGGAAAAAAACTTTATTTTTCGTCTCTACGCAGTCAGAGGAATGTATACTCCGAATTTCATGACTCTAGCTGCGGTAATTTGGTTGGTACTATTTGTATCCCCTTTTTTCCAGTCGAACCCCAAAAAATATGAATTTCAAAAAATCCTTCTATTTTGCATGTCTACGCAATCAGAGGAATGTATACACCGAAATTCAGTACTCTAGGTGCAGCCGTTTGGTTGGTACCATTTTTATCCCCCTATTCCCATTTTATCCCTTAAAAGTACGAATTTGGAAAAAATACTTTAATATTATGTGCCTACTCAATGAGAGGAATGTACACAGCGAATTTCGTGTTTCTAGCTGTTGTCGTTTAATAGGTACCATTTTTATCCCTTTTTGTCCCATTTCACCCCTATGAATAAAGATAGTTTTATGGTACACGTTTTTGTTATCGGGGGAATGCACACACCCTATATCAAGTAAGTACAAGTAGACATATTGAAAAATATGCTTTAATACTCTAAAATATTAGGGGTTATTATGGGCTTTTTCAGTCCTTGTGAAGGAAAATCTTTTCCCTTTGGGCCGATTTCGCCTAGTTTCAATCCCAACAGATCTACGACTATAAGACGTATTTATGCTAGCGTGCTTTCAACAGATCAATCGTCTTAGAATTTTATGACGATCAAGAACATATATACTTTATAGGGTCTCAGGTCGATATTTCAAGGTGTTACAAATGGAATGACAAAGTTAGTATACCCCCATCCTGGAGGTGGAGGGTATAATTATTAGGGTTAAAATTGGTCCATGGTTTTGGAAGATCGAAATAAACAAAAAATAAAAATTGGATATGATTACAAAATTTTCATTTTTTTTTTTCATAAAGTGATTTGTATCCATGCCATTTTTATTTTGTATTACTTTCGCGATATATCCAACGGATCTGGGAGATGTTTTGCGTCTGAGTTTACGACTAATATCGCTTGAAACATATATTGAATTAAATCAATTACAATAATATTAAAAAAATTAAATAAGCCACAGACATGCTTTTTATTAAGGGTACATCAATGGATTAGGATTTATGTATAACAAGTAAGTAAAGGCTAAAGTCGGGCGGAGCGGACTATATAATACCCTACACCACTCTCTGCGTATATACATCGCTTTGATTACTAAACCCAGGTGTTTTTTCATGGGCTGAATTTTGTATTTCATATAAATTATACAGTGAATATGGTAATTGATCTAATTTTCCACCAGATATTCCGAGTAAAGTAAATATAACATGATCTGGAAAAATTGATCAAGATCCAATGATAAATACAGATTATACAGCGGTAATAGGATGAATCGGACGGAAAATCGGGAAGGATTTTTGTATCCTGTAAAAAACCGATCTTACCCACTTTCAGCATAGGTGTTTCTAGTTCGATTATAAAATGTTGTGCCAATTTGAACGAAAATCGGGTAAAAAATGTGGATTCTAGAGCGAAAAAAGTCAAATCGGGAGCGACATTTGTATGGGGCTATATCTAAATCTAAACCGATCTCACCCACTTTCAACATAGGTGTTTCTAGTTTGATTATAAAATGTTGTGTCAATTTTAAAGAAAGTCGAGTACAATATGTGGATTCTAGAGTGGAATAAGTCAAATCAGGAGCATCATTTGTATGCGGGCTATATCAAAATCTGAACCGATCTTACCCACTTTCAGCATAAGTGTTTCGAGTTCGATTATAAAATGTTGTGTCAATTTTAAAGAAAGTCGAGTACAATATGTGGATTCTAGAGTGGAATAAGTCAAATCAGGAGCGTCATTTGTATGCGGGCTATATCTAAATCTACACCGATTTCCTCCGAATTCAATACTGATCGTCCTTGGCCAAAAAAGTAACTTCTGCCAAATTTCATGATAATCGGACAGCAATTGCGACCTGTAGAGTGCGAACAAGCTTAGATAGACAGCAGACGGACAGACAGACATTGTTGTCGATTCAGCTGGTGATTCTAAGCCGATCCGTATACTTAAAGGTGGGTCTTGCTCGATTATTTATTTGTGTTACCAACATTTGGCGGAAAACTAACTTATAATGCCCTAGTCCACGAAGTGGTGTAGGGTATAAAAATCCTGACTGGTTATTAACTGGCGACAGTATTTAATCATGTTAATAATTTTCTCTAGAAATTTACAAATAATACAGGTCGTACACACATCCTCGCTGTAAGTTCTCACTTTAATAAAACGATATTTGAGGCCAACAACTTCATAGTTTCCTCACTGTTTATATAGCTTCAGTAATTATAACTGCCATATATATGAGTCTTAGCTTTTCTCTCAACACAGGTTGTTTAATTAGCTGTAATGATCACCATCGCCATCAGGGATAATTATTATTATCCTTTCGGTTTGTTGTTGTTGCTGTTGACTGCCATGGAAGGACGTTAATTTGAAAGTCCATTATCATGTGCGTGTGTCTGTGGAATGATAATGTATGTCGTATGTTTGTATGAGTTGGGTCATTAACATACTTTCGTTGTCCCCGACTGTGCGTGTGTGTGTATGGTCTCAGTTTGGAGCGGAGGATCATTTGAGGTCATTATAAAAGGATTAATAATAAAATATGTGTATAATAATTTTAATTAAAACAATTTAATGGCAAAATTTTCCCAACATCCAGTTAACAGCGTTCGCTGCTACTATTTAACAAAATGTTTCTTTATTAATGTTCATATGTGCTGTAATAAAAAAGAACGTTGTAATAAAGCAATATTAAGAGACTTAACTAGGCTACGTTTAGTTAATTTTGTCACACAATATTATAAGTACTATAATTTATTATTTTGTAAACAATAGCCTTATTGCAAAAGGTTTTTTAGAAAAACTTTGAGTGAACTTTTTTAAAACCATATTTTGGTGTCATAAAGTCAAAAACAATACGAAACGAGTACCATTTTGTACTTTTTTAAGTACAAATTCCCAGCTCAAATGTTAGAAACATATGTTTGGGCACATTTGCCACATTGAGAACAAATTAACAAAATATTTTATAATATTTTTGCTGACAGAATAAAAATAAAATAGAATAGAAAAAGATCACAGTTTCTACATTTATCTTTCATTCATTCAAACAGGCCTGCTTCGTCGTGCTGATGCCAAATATACGAAAATAAAACATATTTTTATCGTTGTGTTCTTCGTTTGAACAAAAATTGTTATCGCTTTTCTCGCAATTTTTTGTCGATTCCATTCCTCATTTTTTTAGATAATGGATTCGGAATTATATGGCTCAATGATCTTAAAAAGTCGTGAAACTGATTTGGTCCAAACATACTTAGGGTCCTAAGTCACTCCTTCAATGCGTTACAATTTTTCTGTCCCAAATGATGTATATCCTCCTACTCTGTAGAGTGAAGCTATACAAATGATCAGATTTTTTATTAGGGTTCTTCTAGTGATTCTAAGCCGATCGGTATGTCTAATGCTTGCGTTCGAAAAACCAGAAAACCGGACATCACTATATTGTTCTCACAATTGGACACCGCTGCGTATGATTTACATTCATATCTAAGTTATGACGTATACGTACCAGTGTGCAATAGGTCAGTTTTTTATACTTTTTCAAAGTCGAACAAGATGTAATGCAAAATCATCTTAAAGCTGATTTTCAGGCGTCAAAAAAATTATCCCCGAAAATTGGGGATAACTTAAAAATAGCAATTTTAAGATTCAAACAATTTGTATGACACACTTTACTTATTTTACATTAGAAATATTGAACTGAAATAACTTAGAAAAGTCTGTTTTTTATACACTGCACGAGAGTATTTTGTCTTTGTGCATTTGGTTGTAACACCCAAAAGGAAACAGAATCACTTTTTGAATCGATTTAGCAATGTCCGTCCGTCTGTCCATCTATTCTTATAATCAGAGTACATGTCGCAATTGTAGCCAGAACCAAGCGAAACTTTGCAAAACGAAGTTTTTCGGCATAAGGACGAACGCTATTTAATGTGAAGAAAATCGGTTCAGATTTAGATATAGACCCTATATCAATTTCACTCCCGATTTGACTTTTTTCACTCTAGATACCACACATTTTAACAGATTTTCTTCCATATTTGCGAAACATCTTATATTTCACCAAGAAACACCTGTGTTGAAAATGTGTTAGATCGGTTTAAATTTATATATAGCTCCCATACAAATTTCACTCCCTGCTTGACTTTTTCCGCCCCAGAAACCACGTATTTTCAGCGATCTTGAACTGGAAGAACCTCTTGTGTAAGTGAGTCACTTGATTCCGTGTTGGGATATAGCCCCGATACAAATATTCTTGTCGATTTGGGTCAGGTCATACCAGTCTATGATTAGAAAACCTACAAAAATCTTTCCCGTTTTACACTTTTTTACCGAATTGAATTGTATCGGCTAGAAAGTGGAGGGTATCATATAGTCGGCTCCGTCCGACTTTAGCTCTTTCTTATTTGTTTATTTTGGAATATAATCAATTTGACTTGGCGTTTAAAAATTTTTTTCTGTCTGGACGGTCGGTATTGAATTTGTAGAAAGTTTGATCAGATTTAGATATAATCCTCTTATTTACAGCTCAATATTTTATCATCAAAGTTTCCACATAATGCTATATTTTAATTATATGCGTCCATGTTTACTACCATATTTTCAATATTACTGGAATGGATTTGGTCCAAACATACCTAGGGTCTTAATCTAGGTATGTTTGGACCAAATCCGTTTCCCGACTTTTCAGCTGTTTGAGCCATGTCCGTCCGTCTGTCTATCTGGCAGGTGTACACTATAACTATCGAAAGGAGTTAAGTACTCAATTCACATGGTAATGTTTTTCCCAAAGTTCGAAGATGAGCGAATTTGCCACACCTATTCTGGTACCTCCTACACAAATGGCCCAAATTCCTATGTTAAAATAAAACTAATGTATCTTCAACACGGATATTCGGAATCAGTTATATTTAGGTGTACAAAATATGGCGGGTTTTTAATTTAAATTTTTATGATGTTGCCATACAAAGGGTTAATTCATATATTATTACTTTATTTGAAATTGCTCTTCATACAGATCCGAGACAAATAACTCTCGTGAGGGGCCGACTATATGATACACTCCACTTTCTATTCGAATACAATTCAATTCGGTAAAAAAGTGAAAACGGGAAGGAATTTTGTATGTTTCCTAATCATAGGCTAATATGTCTGGACCCAATTTTTTAAATCGAGAAGAATATTTCTAAGGGGCTATATCCAAACATGGAATGAAGTGACCCATATTCCCAATAATTTGTATGGGAGCTATATATAAATCTGAACCGATCTGAACCATTTTTATCATGGGTGTTTCTAGTTGAAATATAAGATGTTTTGCCATTTTTGAAGAAAATCTGTTAAAATATGTGGTATCTAGAGTGAAAAGATTCAAATCGGGAGTGAAATTCGTAAGGGGGTTATATCTAAATTAAATAGCGTTCGTCCTTATCCCGAAAAACTACGTTGTGCAAAGTTTCATTTGGTTCTACCTACAATTGCGACCTGTATCGTGATTAGAAGAATAGATGGACAGACGGACGGACGGACAGACAGACTGACGGACATTGCTAAATTGTTCATATTCATAAAGTGATTCTAAGTCGATCTGTATAATTAACAATGGGTCTCGCTTCATTTTGGGTGTTACAAAAAATGCACAAAGACATAAGACTCTCGTGGAGTGTATAAAACTCCTACTCATACAATGAAAGCGAATCCACTCTTAAAGCCAAACTAGAAGTAGAAGTTCAAATTTCTGTTTAAAGAGTTTTTTTTTGTGTGAAGCGTACAGGGACCATCAAAATGCACCCAATTATAGAATGATTATCCAGGTTTGACTGTATTTCTTATACCCTCCGCCATAGTATGGAAGGGATGAATAGGATTAGTGTACCTGCAGGACGAAAGTGGATACAAACGATACCAACTAAACGGCACTAGGCGAAAGACTGTCTATATGAGCAACATAAATAATAGTCACCACGGATCATTCCCTGGACCCAAAGTTAGAATATAAATTTACTTTGTATTGTAATTCATAATAGATAAATAAATAAATTTTTCGAAATTGAATTTCGGCGTGAAGTTTAAAATTGAATTAAGTGTCGGTCCACAAGGAAAAAGCTTGTCCATAAAACCAATGAAAATACCGCAAATAACACCAATATTTAGCATATTTTTTGCTGATTTCTGTCTTAATTTAATTTTTAATAAATTTGCAGTATTTATGCCACAGTACTTTTACATAAAGCTAACGGTCTCTAATTTTTGGGCATTTAAAAAATTATAAATTTGTATAAATATAAAAACATTTGAACCTGGTATATATATACTACAAATTTCATACTTTTATCTGCATATGTAAGAAAATTTGAACACAAACTTGGAATGGGAGCTATGTATATATAAATCTGAACCGATCTAACGCATTTTTAGCATAGGTTTTCTGAAATATAAGACGCTTTCCCAAATTTGATGAAAATCTGTTAAATATGTGTTTCCTAGAGCGACAAGAATTAGATCGGGGGAGTCATTTATATGGGAGCTACATATAAATCTGAACCGATTTGACCCACTTTCGCCATGGATGTTTGTAGTTGAAATATGAGTTGGTTTGCCAATTTTTAAGCAAAAAAGCGGAAATAATAAATTCAGTATCGTTATTTGTATTGGAGCTATATATATATATATATATCTCTGAACCGATCTGGCCCATTTTTACCAGAGTTGTTTCTAGTTGAAATATAAGTAGTTTTGCCAAATTTGAAGAAAATCTGCTAAAATATGTGGTTTCTAGAGCGGAAAGAGGCAAATCATAGGAGACATTTTTATGGGAGCTATATATAAATCTGAACCGATGTGGCCTATTTTTACCAGAGCTATTTCTAGTTAAAAGATATGACGTTCTGCTAAATTTAAAGAAAATCTGCTAAAATATGTGGTTTTTAGAGCGGAAAGACTCAAATCATAGGAGACATTTGTATGGGAGCTATATATAAATATGAACCGATTTACCTCAAATTAAATAGCGTTGGTCCTTGACCCACAAAACTTACTTGTGCCAATTTGTGTTAAGATCGGACTATAATTGCGACTTGTAATTTGATTACAACAATAGATGGACAGACGGACAGAGTGACAGACATATAGACGGACAGACGACGGACATTGCTAAATCGACTCAGAAAGTGATTCTAAGTCGATCGGTATACTTAACAATGGGTTTATCTCGCTTCCTCTTGGGTGTTACAAACAAATGCACAAATCCATAATACTCTCGTGGAGTGTATAAAAAGTACCTTCTTTTTATTGTCTCTTGGTCATTTAATTATTTTTTCCTTGCACCTCATTTTGCTTTTAATTCAAAAGCAAAGTATACCCAACCACTTTCAAAATTAATATCCTTTAACATCCTTTAAAATCATAAAAGTATTCAGAATAAATGTTCTGTAACTTTCGAACACTATGTGCCATTCGACATTCATTGCATCCTAATGAGAATTTATGCATCAACAGAGACAAACAAACTCGAACGATGACAAATGATGTATGATGTCCTTACCTTCAATTGCCATAAACTCATTTCCATGGCCAGTCCAAAACTACGTAGTTATGCATCAAAGCATCCGGGTTTTTTTGTTTCTTCATTTTTTTTTGCAAAAATATCAAATCCAATAAAATTGAACTAGATGATATTCTGCATAAACTTCATGACATTGGAAAACATGAAATAAATTAAAAAATCCACTGATGCATAAACATTTCCAATTATAGAAAAATATCGAACGACTATTGAGTAACATTTATGAAAACCCTGACATAGATGCCGTAGATACGTAAAAAAGGATAAGAAAACAGAAATATTTTTCATTACTGAATAGCAAGCACATAGACGACTTTGTCGTACTTTGTACGTTTAATTCTGGGAAATATGAAATCAAAAGGCAAGCATATGCTTTAAAAGTAAATGTTAAAGTAAATTTAAACTAGATGCAAGGACAAACATTTATTTGATGGCAGAAACATGAGAGACTGGAGACTCTCCAGTCCTCTTCAGCTTTTGCAGATTTTACCCACCACTCGTATAACTTGCAATTCAGAGATTTGTGTTTTCATGGGCTTTTTGTATGCTTTAAGGCCATGATTAAATTGTTGCCTTTTTTCTTATTTCATTTTTAATTTGTTTTAAATTTGAAATATCTTCTTGCACAAAAATAAAATAAATTGCCAAATTTTCATATCATTGTTCGCACTCGAGCTCTCCAAGCTAAGTTCTTAATTTTATCATCGAAAAGAAATGAAAAATTCCAAGAAGAAAAAAGCAAACTCAGATTGCAGGGCCACACTCGCACACACACACAGATATACTTAAGACATAAGAAAAGAACAATCTGCGTACAAATCGAAATAAAAACAGCCTGAAGATATCATCAATCAAAATGTCGGAAACAATTAGAAAATCAATCTTTTACACTTTAGGCTAATGATAAAATGTTCCTGCTGGACGTGAATTATACTCCACATGTTTGGACATTAATTAAAATCCATTGAAGAAAAAAGAAACACAACGGCAGCAACAACAAATTCCCCTCAAAGATAAGAGCAGGCTTTATGGGTGAACTCAAGCGGAAGGCGCAGTTCGTCCGTTAAGCGTCCTTACATAAAATGAGCAAAAAGAAGAAAAAACGGGAATAGGTCCAGTCGGACCGATTTTTATATACTCTGCGCTATGAAAAAATATTTCGCTGTAATAGTCATAACACGAAATATTTTTCATTTAGAACAATAAGAGTCATTCCATGCCACACCACAGGGATTTTTTACATCCCTAGATTTGAATGCTTCGAAAGTTTTCGTATGTATTCTTAGAAATATTTTATATAAGAAACATTTTCTACCTGAGAAATTCCATGCATAATTTCAATGATTTTTATGACACAGATCCTAAATTATGGTAGTCTAGATCGTCATCTTTTGTCGCTTGAAAGACATAAGGAAAACAAATTTTCAGTTTTTACCGAATAAATAAAAATTAAAAAATATTCAAAAAATTTTCGAACAGAAAATATGTTCATATCATTCCAATATTCTTTACAGATGAGTATAATTGTGCCATACACACCCTGAAAATGTCAGAGTAGGGTCGCCACATCATTGTAGATGAATCCGTGGGTAAAAATAAAAAAAGAAGAAAATACATGAGTACTTCTGCATTTAGTTGATGACGCAGAAACTACTGAGGACCACCTTAAAATTTACAGAGCTTTTAGAATACAGATGCAGTTATTTGCAGAGAGAAAATAAGCAAGTAAAACAGGTAAAACCGGTGTTGTTTTATACCCTCCACCATGGATTGCATTCCACAGAGGCTGTAGATTTTCGTAGAAATGCAGTAATGTTACAGGAAAATATCACTTTTTTTAATATAGCCAAACCAAAACAAATAATAATATTGAAAACATAATCTTATAAATTAATATAATATTTTTATTTCTTAAAACCATGCTTACAAGGCAAGGTTACCAATACCTTTACACTATAAATATATCGAAATAATATTTCAAGTCAATTCAAAAACTAAATAGTCTTATCTTTATATCTTCAAAAAACTTAAATACCATTAATATCGGTAGATAGTGGGTGCTACATTTAGTTGTATTTCCATTCTAGTCCAAAAGTTCAAATTTTGAAAATCCATTATATCACGTATATCGTGCCACATAACCTAACTTTATGGTTCAACCAAATTTTGCAGTAAAAGTAACAATAATAAATTGTGGATCAAGGACGAACGCTATTTAATTTGATTCTGATTTAGATATAGCCCCCATACAAATGTCGCTCCCGATTTGACATTTTCCGCTCAGAAACCACATATTGTACCCGATTTTCTTTAAATTTGGCACAACATCTTATAATCCAATTAGAAACACCTATGCATAAATTGAGTAAGATCGGTTCAGATTTAGATATAGCCCCCATACAGATCTCGCTCCCGATTTGACATTTTCCCCTCTAGAAACCCCATATTGTACTGGATTTTCTTTAAATTTGACACAACATCTTATAATTTAACTAGAAACACCTATGCAGAAATTCGATAAGATCGGTTCAGATTTAGATATAGCCCCCATACAAATGTCGCTCCCGATTTGACTTTTGCCGCTTTATAAACCACATATTGTACTCGATTTTCTTTACATGTGGCACAATATCTTATAATCGAACTAGAACACCTGTGCAGAAATTGGGTAAGGGTAAATTGGCACAACATCTTATAATCAAACTAGAAGAAATTGGTTAAAATCGGTTCAGATTTAGATATAGCCCCCATACAAATGTCGCTCACGATTTGACATTTCCGCTCTAGAAACCCCATATTGTACTCGATTATCTTTAAATTTGGCACAACATCTTATAATCCAACTAGAAACACCTATGCAGAAATTCGGTAAAATCGGTTCAGATTTAGATATAGCCCCCATACAAATGTCGCTCCCGATTTGACTTTTGCCGCATTAGAAACCACATATTGTAATCGATTTTCGTTAAATTTGGCACATCAGCTTATAATCCAAGTATAAAACCTATTGTGAAAGTGGGTAAGATCGGTTCAGATTTAGATATAGCCCAAATACAAATGTTGCTCACAAATCTTTAACCGATTTTGGCCAAACTATACATAGTATATTTCACCAATTTCGTTCCAGATTTCAATATACCCCCATACAAGTGTCCTTTCCGATTTAACATTTTTTGTCAAACACATACATTTACAGGATACAAAAAATTTTCCCGTTTCACTTTTTTACTGAATTGAATTGTATTCCGATAGAGTCGGCCCCGCCCGACTTTTTTTCTTCAGAATGTTAGATAAGTATAATAAAACAAACTAATTTTTAAGAATTTTCTGTTTGTCATGGGATTTTGTCCATGCGACTATTTTTAAAGCAATGTTTGTTCGTGATGTGCCCATCATAATTACATTTTATTTATCTTAAATATGTGTGGGAAATATATAAAAATTTCGATATAATATCAAAAATTTATAAAATCCGGTTCAGCATAAACTGATGAAAACTGTGAAATTTTCAAAAAGATCGGTCCAGTAGTTTAGGCTGCTATAAAGATCAAACAAACAAACAAACAAACAAACAAACAAACAAACAAACAAACAAACAAACAAACAAACAAACAAACAAACAAACAAACAAACAAACAAACAAACAAACAAACAAACAAACAAACAAACAAACAAACAAACAAACAAACAAACAAACAAACAAACAAACAAACAAACAAACAAACAAACAAACAAACAAACAAACAAACAAACAAACAAACAAACAAACAAACAAACAAATTACAAATACAGATTCATTTATTATCATTAATTTTAGTAAAAAAATATCCATGAAATATTGTTGTAAATCATAGGAATCAGTATGGACGCAAAAAATACTTAGTTTATCTCTTGTGCAAATTAACAATTTCTATAACTCGCTTGTTAGATTACTTGATCTGGTATTTGTCTCAAAGAATATTATAAATTGGATTTCAATTTGCATATTGATTTCATAATGTCTAAAGCTTATACTGTGCTTGCGTTTATAAGAAGAAATAATAAAGAATTCTCTAATTCATATACTCGTAAATTGTTGTATACAACATTTGTCAGGTCTAAATTAGAATATGGCTCTATGGCATGGAACCCGTGTTATGATATTTACTGTAATCGCATACGTCGGTACGGGATTGACAAATGGCAATGGTATGAAGCTATGTGTCGACTAATTAATTTGGAGTCTTTATCAAGTCGTAGATCAAAGAGCTCAATTTTATTTCTCTATAAACTAATTTGTGGTCTTATCGATTGTCCTTTTTTGCTTTGTCTTATTTGTTTTAATGTTCCATCTGGATGTCTAAGGCATAATTAATTTTTTAATATTCCTTTTCATAGAACTAAATATGCTTCTTTTGAGATTTAAGGAAACTCTAGATTTAATTTACATTTAAGTTTGGCTTGTCTGTAAGGATTGTTACTCCATAGACATATGAATTCTTAGGCTTCCGACACATTTTTTTATTTTTTGTTGGATAGTGTTTAATATATTAGATCCGAATTTGAGCAAAATGTTTTTACCCAATTAGTTTGTATGTTAAGTTAAACTTTTCGATAGTTTCTCTCTACTTTTCGTGTATAAGTATTCCAATGTGTGACAAGCTAAAGAACCAACCGCATATGCACTCCAATCCGTGGTAGAGGCCATAAAAATGCCACGCATTTCACACATGAATCAATTAAGCAACAAATGGTGTTTAGTTAGTATAGCCAGTCTTAAGCTTTAACACTTAAATTGCCATGGAAAATTGCTGTTGTTTTTGTCCATGGGGTTGCCATTGCCATTGTCGATGTAATGCTGGCCGTTTTATGTGCGGGTGTGTTTGTGTTTGTATTAGAGTGCGGCCACTGAGAAACAGCCCACATTAATAAGTGCTCTAGTGTTGAGACTCAAACAAACACAGACGCAAACACACTGGCACTGGAACTCGCATTCGTACTCGCACAGACTGCGGCCATAGCCACTGGCGGTGGCTACTGGTGGTGTATTGTATCCTGTGTGTTTGTGTCTCTGTGTGCATGTGTATGTGTTCGTGTGCATAGAACTTGTGTCCTTAATTGGAACAAAGTAGATTCCAAGGATTATAAATGATAATAATTTTCATTTTCACAAAGGATATCAGCATTAAAGCCATAGATTACGTAGCTATAAATAATAAGGATATTGCTGTATACGAATGTCTTCTACGAATATACTCATTATTATTCAGTGCCTCTGTCGCTATATTGCATTAGGTGGCTGGCTGGCTGGCAGTTATATTTATGAAACGAAACATCGCCTAAATTTGCTAGACGTATGTATGAGAATCGTGTCTGGCATATAACCAGAGGTTTCTTAACTGTGCAACAGACAGAAGTGAGTCCCATACCTTGCTCCATGGCATTACCGTTTTTATTAAGAAATCGTACCTTTCGGTGAGTATATTCACTCAACAGATACGAGACTCAAAGGGATTTTTCGCTTCTTAATTTTAAAGATTTGAATTGTATATTGTGAGGTCCAGAGCCAAACGTATTTTGTAAGAGATCTGTCGTCAGGAGATGATTGATAATGCAAAACACTTTTCCGGTCTTAGACCAGCTTGATATTGAAAAGGTTGAAATGTGGCAAGTAATGATAGAGATATAATATAAAAGTCTTTCGGCTTTCCTTAATTGTTTTATTTGGAAAAAGTAATTAAAATTCTCCTCACACACAATGTTATTTTAGGGACATAACAAATAGGTAGAGATTATATTGTTGGTGTAGCCATGAAAGGTATATAGATTTCGGGCCAAAGTTTGTATCAGTATTTGTTATTTTAATTTATATTAATGGCTAATGTTTAAATGGTCTTTGTGCTTATTTATTCTTTTTCTATTTATTCTCTAAGGATCATTAACATTTATATATGTATTTTAATATATTTACTTTCCCATCAATAGGTATAGGCATTCAAAAACAAGTAAAAACGGCGCTAAGTTCGACCGAGCCGAACTTTATATACCCTCTTCTAAGGGTTGCATTCTACAGAAGCTGGCAATTTCGTAGAAGTCCAGTAAAATTATAGGAAAGTGTTAAATTTTTTACTATAGCCAAACTAAAACAAATAAAAGATGTAAAGAAAAGCTATAGTCTCATATCATAGACTATATGATACACTCCACTTTCTATCCGAATACAATTCAATTCGGTAAAAAAGTGAAATATGGAAGATTTGTATGTTTCCTAATCACAGGCTAATATGACCCGGGCCAATTTGTCAAATCGAAAAGAATATTTGTATCGGGGCTATATCCAAACATGGCATAAAGTGACTAAATTTCACAATAAGTTCTTCCAGTTCAAATATAATTATGCTCACTCTGAAGAAATTCTGTGAAAATTCGTGGTTTCTGGGGGCGGAAAAAATATGTAAAGCTATATGTAAATCTGAACCGAATACCATGGGTGTATCTAGATGAAATATAATATATTTTGAAAGATTTTAATAAGATCTGTTAAAATATGTGGTTTATAGAGTGCAAAAAGTGAAATTGGATGTGAAATTTTTGTGGGAGCTATATATAAATCTGAACCGATTTGACCCATTTGCACCATGGATGTTTATAGTACAAAATGTAAAATTTGCAGAGGATCTGTCTGTTGTTTCTAGAGCAGAAAAAGTCAAATCGGGAGCGAAATTTTAATGGGAGCTATATATAAATCTGAACCGATCAGACCTTTTTTCACCACAGGTGTAGCTAGTTTAAATATAAGATGTTTTGCTAAATCTGAAGACAATATGATACAATATGTGGACTCTTGAGCGGAAAATTCAAATTGGTAACGAAATTTGTATGGGAGCTATATATAAATCTGAACCGATCTAGCGTGAAAAGAGTCAAATCGGGAGTGAAATTCGTATGGGGGCTATATAGAAATCTGAACCGATCTGACCAATTTTCACCATAGGTGTTTCAAGTTGAAATGTAAGATGTTTGGCCCAGTTTGAAGAAAATCTGTTGTATGAGTCAAATCGGGAGTGAAATTCGTATGGGGGCTATATCTAAATCTGAACCGATTTTCTGCAAATTAAATAGCGTTTTTCCTTATCCCGAAAAACCTTTGCGCAAAGTTTCATTAAGTTCTGGCTACAATTGCGACCTGTACTTTGTATACAAGAATAGAAGGACAGACGGAAGGACATTGTTAAATCGATTCAAAAAGTGATTCTAAGTCGATCGGTATAATTAATAATGGGTCTATCTCCCTTCATTTTGGGTGTTACAAACAAATGCACAAAGACATAATACTCTCGTGGAGTATAATTATTGAAAAAATAATTTTATAAATAAATATAATAATTATTATTTTAAACCATGCAAAAGTAAATATAAGACAAACCAGTTTAAATTCCCTAAAATTGGGGGATAGTGGGAACATTTTCAGCTAAAGCCGTTTGGTTGGTTGTATTTTCTTCCTATTTTAATGCTAAAAGTATGCATTTTAAAAGTCCATTATTTCTCACGTACACAGTGCAGATTCATGTATACACCGAATGCCATGACTCTAGCTACGACCATATGGTTGGTACCATCTTTATCCCTTTTTTCCTATTTTACCCCCTTAAAAGTACAACTTTCGAAAATCTCTTTATTTTACGTGTCTACGCAAATTTCAGCATTCTAGCTTGGTCGTTTAGCTGGTACCAGTTGTATCCCTCTGTTCCATTGTATTCCTTGTCCTAAGCAGTCAGAAGAATGTATATACCGAACTTCATTATTTTAGGTGTAGCCTTAGGTTGGTATTATTTTTATCTCTATTTGACCCCTTAAAATAATGAATTTGGAATAAAGCCTTTCTATTTTGCGCGTCTATGCAATCAGAGGAGTGGATGCACCGAATTTCATGATTCCATCTGCGGTCACTTGGTTGGTACCATTTGTATCCCTTTTTTCCCATATTAGCCCCTTGAAGGTGTGAATTTCGAAAAATCTCTCTATTATACGCGTCGACGCTATTGGAGGTTCTTCTACACATAACTTCATCGTAATACAGGGTGGCGCAGAATGAGCTTTTTTTATTTATGCGATTATTATAATTTTTTAAATAATTATATTATTGGGGAGTATTTTGCAATTAGCTTTGAAAAACAATAAATGATGTCCATCGCACATACGTGCTCTTTTTAGCATATTTTCCATATTTCCAAGTTGTGTCGAACGCCTCCTTGTTGATGTTGATGGACTATTCTGCACGCGCTCCCTTACATGTTCAATATTTTGACCAGTGTGCACGGTAGGTGTTCCACCGGCGCCAAGAAGGCTTCTTACAGACCCATGTTGACGAAAATTTCCAATCAAAAGGTTTATTGCTGACGCTGTGGGTGTAATGCGGATATTAAAATGACGACGATATGTACGCTGTGTCAAAATTAGTTTATTTTGGTACGTCTCCAAGTACCCTTCACAAAATGCTGAAAAAAAAACAGAAAGAATAATATTTAAAAAAAGTTATAAAGAATTCAAACCATATAGCACTGCATCACCCTGTAGCTGTAGATGATTGGTTGGTACCATTTTTATCGCTAAGCTCCCATTTGATCCCTTGAATGCGTGAAATTTGGAAAAAAAATCTCTTTATTTGCGAATTTCACTATTCTTATTGCAGCGTTTGGTTGGTACAATTTTTATCCCTCAATTACCATTTTACCGCTTAAATGAAGGAATTTGAACGAAGGATATGGTCCTTTTGTATTATGAATCTTTATGTCAATTCGTTTCGATGCTAGCGTGCTTCCAACAAACGGATGAACGGACATGGCTAGATCGTGTTTATAGTTTTTAGGGTCCCATGCCGATATTACAAGGTGTTACAAAGTTATTGTTATAATTTTTCAAGTATTGGTAATTTTATTATATTTTTTACATTTTGACTTATTCACATATTGCATTTTGCAATACCATTAACTTTATTATGTTCAATCAAACTATATGCCACACAAAAGACCTTCTTCCATTTGTTTGTGAAAATGTTAAACAAACACTATGAGTTGGCTTTTATTTATTTAAAATGTAACTAAAACATATCTTTGCTTCTATATTTCCGCTTCTTTATACTTTCTTTTGAGCACAATCCTTGGTGCAACACCGCAAAAACTTCATCGCACTGTTTCGTGATATGCATGACGTTGAAAGGGAAATAAAAATCGATAAGAAAGTTATATATGGAAAAGCTTTTAGAGTACATCCATTTATATCTTAGGAAGAGTGTGATGTAGAAACTACAAATCTGATTTATTCCAATGTATTAGTAAACATACATTTGCGTGATTTCTACACCCTTCACTAAGGCAATATGTTTTTGTAGTACCAAAAGTATAGGCAAGATAGGCTTATCGTTTATTAGACCACTAGACTTATAATAACTTTTTCAATTGATTTAGCAATGACCATTTGTCTGTTGAAAGCACGAAATAACGGTTGCAGATCGGTTAGGATTCGAATGAGGCAAAATCGGCCAAGAGATAAAATTTTTCCCAATGATTTAAAATAAGTTTATACTTTTAGACAGCCATAAATATGGCAGCAGTTGCAATCATGAAATTCGATATTTACATTCATTAGACTTCCCAGACGCGATTATATTCTATAATCGAACTTTATGATCAAAATGCTATAAAGGTTATAAATTGGTCCTAGGCGACTCTAGCTAGAATATTGATATTAAGTATATACCTAAGGTGACCATTCATCCCGCTTTTCGCGGGACTATCCCGCTTTTTGATGCTCAGTCCCGCTTAATTTTTCCATCCCGCATAATCCCGCTTTTTTACAAAAAGTCCCACTTTTCCCGCTTTTCGTTTAATTTGTATGATATCGATTACAAATTGTCCCTTAGAAATTTTTTGGTAACCGAAGTTCACAATTTCTAAAAATATTTAATTAAATGCTATTCTAAATTTTGCCTCTTTAAGGGAACATTTAATATTATTAGTAGTAATTTAATCTATACTTTGATAAAATGTAATTCAATGCTGCGATGTTCAATTGATCAGTCGCTTGTTTGACATGTTCACAAGCATCACACAACATTATTAAATACAAATTATGTGAAGATTTATTTACATTTTGAAGAACGCTATGAAGAATTGATAGAGAAAGAAAAACTAAATTTAGTAACAGAGCGTTAAGTTAAATTAAGTATTTTTAAAGAACACTCCAGCAGCAATCTTCAAATAATATTGTTTATTTATTTAGGTATGTCCAGTCCTTGTTAGGAAAAAACTTGAAGCCTCTCGACCAATCCTAACAGTCCCCACGATGAGAGGAGCCTGACGTTCATGATTCCAGATAGAGCAGTTTGATTAGTACCATCTGCTTCCTTTTCCTATTGTAACCCTAAAAGTACGAATATACAACAATTATTTTTTTGTTTTGCACTTCCATAAAGTCAGCCGTTTGTAAATATTCTAAATTAATTTCTAAAACATAGCTTAGTTTTTAATATTTTTACTTTTTTTTAGATTTTCACGATCCCTCTTTTTTGAATTCATAAATCTATATATACGTCGGATTTTTCACCTCCCCCGTATTTGAGAGTTGCGTACTATGCTGATGATACCGCACTCATTACGTCAAGCAAGCTCACAAAGGCGCTTTTGAAAAGAGCTATGCTGCATGCAGAAAGTATTTATATAAGTGGAAAATCAAAATTAATCCTAGCAAAACTCAGACAATCATATTTCCATACAACAACTCCCCAAAGAGGCTACCAAATCGTCAGTTAAGTTTTGAAAATGAGAGCCTTAGTATTCAGAATGATGTTAAATATCTAGGTGTGTATCTGGACAAGAAACTCAATTTTGCAAAGCACATCAACGAAACTTGTAAAAAATCCCTATGAACTATTAGATCCCTTTGAACCATACTGAACAAGTCCCATTTGGTGCAAAGCTGCAAAAACGCATTACAAGAAACTTCACATTATCCAGAACAAATGCCTAAAGATTATAAATAACAAACATTGGAGATACTCCACGCAACTTCTACACAACGAGACGGATTACGAACTAATATACGACTTTGTAACGAGATTAAATAATAAATATTATGACAAAATCGAGAATTCCTGTTATCATCTGATAAAGGAATGTAGGGAGTCGGCTTGGGAGCAGCTTTAAAACATAAATCACCAAATAAAAAATTATATGTATTCAATGTTTTATTATTTTTAGATAATACAATTGTATTACATATATATTTTCTAACGATATTTGAAATACTCCTTTTTGTCATATAAAGGTTTTCCTATTTTTCATTTAAATATTATTAGAACATAAAAATAACTCAATGTCTATTATTATAAATTTTATTCGCTGTCATATCTGTAGATATATTCTCGAAAATTGTAGCATGTATGTATAATAATTGTTAATAAAGATGTTTTAAAAAGGAAAATTAATGAATCAATTCATAAATCCCGCCTTTTGTCCAATAAGAAATGGTCACGTTATATATACCCGAAGAAAACATCTTTTTCATATAATTACAATAATATTTATGATACATTTTTGCATTTTTGCATTGAATATTTTGGTCACCTCGCCATACAATTTGGCATAGTCTTTAGAGTTATTCAATTTTTATATATTATAATAATGAAACATTAAATTAAATGTTAATAGAAATATTATTGTAGTTCTGTGGTAGTAAATGAATTATCAGGGGTTTTCTGTTCATTAAGATTGAAAGATGGTCAACAGTTTAATTCATATGGAAAAAGTCCGGTTTATTACATTAATTTGCAATTTAAAGTTTTACAATAAATTTAAATTTAAAGTTTTACAATAGATTCTAAGTCGATCGGTATAATTAATAATAGGTCTATCTCGCTTCCTTTTGGGTTTTACAAACAAATGCACAAAGACATAATACTCTCGTGGAGTTTATAAATATATATATATATTTCCATAACCAATTTTTTCTTGGACTTTTCATTGTTTTTACACCTAGTATTTATGAACTAATGAACAAATTATAATTTTGATGATTTTACACTGTAATTCTGGTTGATTTTGTAAAAAATAAATCAAAAAAAAAATGTAAAAATGAAGCCATCATTACAGCACTTTCAAACTCACTCAGTCGCTTAAAAATAAGCACACTACTTTCAAATTTCAACAAAATGGATTGGTGTAATTATTTCGAAAATCAAAATAAAAGAATTAAAATTGCAAAAACTGTAAAAAATCTAACCCTGCTATATCACAGCATATGAAAACTTTAAAAGTAATTGAAATTACCTTCAAAACGACGTCTAACACATTAAAATCGGTAAAGTCTTTCAGGAGTTACAGGCGATTGAATGAACACACCTTTTGAAAAAAAGTAGTATTTTTTCACAGTTGATTTGGTCATAACTCATGAAAAAAATTTTCAAATTTGTTTCCAAAAATACGTATACAATATTTTTAAGAGAAGAATAAATATACAAACTTTTAAAACAATCGCAGCTATCGAGGTCAAAAACCGTACCGCTTGACATGGAATGGCTCAAATATTTTTTTTAAAAATTGTTTTTGGACTGTTCCTAATTCGCTTTGAAAGTATGATAGTGTTTATAAGAGGGTGTTATCGGACACATATTTCCACATATTTGCAAATATTAAATATATATTCGGCGTAAATTGGAATATTACCTACAAATAATATCGGTTTCGAGTTTAGAAAGCCAAATACATTAGAAACTATTATACATTGTCTTTGGGTACAATTTTTTTGCATAGTGTTATAGATGACCACTATTGGTTTACATTAAAATAGTTTGCTGCTTCACTAATAAATCTGTAAAATAATATCATATTAATGATGAAACTTCAACTCACATGACTGCCTCAATTGACGGAAACGGGAGAAAGTCGAAACTCCTTCGACCACATGCAAAAAAGACTCAAAATGTTAAAGATGGTGCCATCATGAGTAAACTTGAAAACGGATTAGTAGGTCAGTAACTTTATTATGAACAAACTTAACGCACTGAAGACATACATACGTACACACGACTAATAAAACGACGTAGGAAAATTCCACTCTCAGAGAACATATGCATAATTCGTTGCTATGAGGTTATTCGTGAGTACACGTAATGTTCTCTATCTCTCTGTGGCGTACATGCTCTCCACACAGCCACATAAGTTCTAAAACATCCTCGTGTCCACAGCACTCTGTTTGACGAATGCCGATACGCGAACACAATTTTCACACATAGAATATGTTTCATAAAGTGGTATGTGCTGTGTGTGTGTGATACTAGGAGTACATTTGTGTGTAACATCCTCACAGACTGATGTATGTATATGCAAATTTTCTCTTTCTGAACAGTTCACAAACGTTGTTTCAAACAAATTATAGTGTAGCACGAGTAGCTACATACATTGCTCGCAAACAGCAGAGGAACATCTTCGTCAGCAGTAGTGCTATAGCGGCATGTAAAATGTTGTAGTAATAAATGAGAGAACGCAAGATATTACTTCGGCTTTTTACAGCTTATGTGAGAGCGAATCTTCGTTCATTTTCCGGTATGCATGTATGTGTTTTTTTGTGCCTTTGAAATGTCGATAAAATTCCAAAATAATTTTAGTACTTATTGAAACGTTTAATGTAACGGCGGTCGGTCGCATGGGGATACGGACACTAATAAATATTATGGCTATAAATTGAATTATTTGCTGATGTTTATATATTTATTTTAAGTATGTGCGAATAAGAAATAAATTATGTTTATACATAAATAATGAGTTTCATTGAAAATCATATGTGGTGGTGTTTTGCTGCAGTTTGAATAACTGTTGATTAATATTTTTCACGCACAACCTATGCTTGTGAGCAAGGCTACCGAGTCTGGGATTCAAAGTCCGAGACCCTACACCACTTCGTGGACTAGGGTATTAAAAGATAGTTTTCCGCCAAATGTTTGTAACACCAACGGCTTAGAATCACAAGCTGAATCGATTTAACGATGTCTGTCCGTCTGCTGTCCATCTAAGCTTGTCCGCACTCTACAGGTCGCAATTATTGTGCGATTGATATGAAATTTTGCAGGTTATGTTTTTTTTTGTGCAAGGACCATCGGTATTGAATTTCGAGGAAATCGGTTCAGATTTAGATATAGTCCCCATACAAATATCCCTATAATTTACACTATTACTGCTCTAGAATACACATTTTACATAGGATCATGACCAAATCATTCATGATTATGTTATATTTGAACTAGAAACAGCTCACAGTGGACCACATGGGTCTATGTTTTGATATAGCCCCCATACAAATGTACCTCCGATTTACACTATTACTGCTCTAAAATGCACATTTTATATCGGATCTTGATCAAATTTTCACACAATGTTACATTTATACAAGAAACACGTATTTTGAAAGCCAGCTGTATAGGTCAATGTTTAGGTATAGCCCCCATACAAATGGGCCCCCAGTTTAGACTATTATCGCTCTAGAACCCACATCTTACATTGGATCTTGATAAAATTTGGCAGATCATGTTATATTTCAATAAAGAATACGTTCTTTGAAAGTAATCTATAAAGGCCCAATTTTTAATATAGCGCCCTTACAAATGGGCCCTTATTTTAATTATTACCTCTTTAGGACCCACATTTTACATCGGAAGTTTTTCAAAGTTTGCAGATTATATTATATTTCAACTAAGAAAACATACTATGCAAGTCAAATATATGGATCCATATTTTGGTATAACCGCCATACAAATTGGGCCCCCATTCTACTCTAATATAGCTCTAGATCACATATCGGACATTGTATCTCGATACAATTTTGTATATCATGTAATATATTTTACTAAGAATACCTACTTTGAAAATGATCTATATGGAACCACTTTTTAAATGGCCCCATTTTAATTTTTAACATTCAAGGACGCAAATTTTACATCATATTTTACATATTTCAATTAAGAATACATACTATGAAAGTCAAATATATGTGTCAATATTTTGGAACAACCCAAATGGGCCCCCATTCTACTCTATACTTTGGAATAACCAAATGGGCTCCCATTCTACTCTATTACAGCTCTAGAAACTACGTCTTACAGTGGATCATGATATATTTCAACAAGGAATACCTACCGTGAATGAGAAATATGTGGTCCCATGTTTTCGACCAGGCCCCAAGTATTGTTATAGGTTCCCTTTCGAATGTCGGTCCGATTCATCCTATTACTACTGTATACTTTGTATTTGTCTGCCAAAAATTAAATCAATTATTACATTATTTACCATTTTCGTTAAAAATTACTAAAGATGAATAGTATATATTTATATGAACTACATAAAATTGCTCCCATGAAGCACCTGGGTTTAGTAACACTGTGCAACATTTTGGAAGTCATTTCAAAATAACCATATACGGACACCGCTACATGATAAAAGACCAAAAAAAAAAAAGACCCGTGTTTTTTTTCCCCCAAAGTCATGCACTTTTTTTTTATGGGCCCCCAGAGATTTGAGGCCTCGGTGTAATTTTTGGAAAAAAGTGATCATATTCTCAGGCTCATATCTTGCACTTACCCACACGACATCATCGATGCCATTCAACAAACAACAACAAAGTCGTCGGTACAAAAATTTGCACTAACAAAACACATGACAATTCAAAGCAGCGAAGTAGTCGCAATGTTGTTGGTACAAATGGATTTTTCACTTTTGCGGCTACCTAAGCGCTACCTAAACGGTGTTAAGAATAATTCCTAGGAAGTTCATATGTTCTAGAAAGTTGTTTACTGAGATCTTAGGTACATTTTTGTAGTTGATTGTTTCCCTGAATTTTCAGCGGTTTGCTACCTATGGACCTGAACAGGGGAAAAAAGGTTAAAAAAAATCGATTTCTTTTAAGTTTTTTGCGATTTTGACCTTGAAGATGAAGTGTTTTTGATTTTGTATGTTGAGCTAGAACTTTGCCTCAGAGAGTAAATCAAAATTCTGAACGGTTTGCAAGATATGAGCCTGAGAATATGATCACTTTTTTCCAAAAATTACACCGAGGCCTCAAATCTCTGGGGGCCCATAAAAAAAAGTGCATGACTTTGGGAAAAAAAACACGGGTCTTTTTTTTGGTGTTTTATCATGTAGCGGTGTCCGTATATGGTTATTTTTTTCGTGTTGCACTGTGTAATAAAAGCGAGGTATATACGCAGGGAGTGGTGTTGGGTATTATATAGTCGGCCCCGCCCGACTTTAGCCTTTCCTTACTTGTTTCTCTTAATATTATTCTTCCGAACAAAAAATGAAAACTTTGAACCGCTGTAAAAAGAAGCTCGGACCAGCTGGACTATAATTTTAGTCTACAAAAATTATCTACTCAACATGGCCTTTCAGAATTATATGTCGCTGCTGTGTTCCAAAAATGCAGTTGGACAGTGTAATCAGTACTTTTTATAGTTTATGTTACCCACCCTATATCAACATATTTGCATATATTTTCATAAACAACTGCTGAACTTTATGGGAGAGAAATAATGAAATGATCCAGTTTGTTCAATACCACTTATACTTAGGGATATTGTGTAAAACACTATTGTTGAGGATATCATGAAATTTCATGTCGATCCGATTCATAATTTCCAAGATATAGCAATTAAAAAACAAGTAAGGAAAGGCTAAAGTCTGGCGGGGCCGACTATATAATACCCTACACCACTCCCTGCGTATGTACCTTGCTTTGATTACTAAACCCATTTATTTCATGGGAGCAATTTTATGTAGTTCATACAAATTATACAGTTACAATGAATTCATCTTTAGTCATATTTAACGAATATGGTTAACAATATGGTAATTGATTAATTATCCGACTGACAAATACAAATTATACAGTAGTAATAGAACCGACATTTTAAAAGGGGGTCTATAACAACATTCTGGGCCTGGTTCGAAACGTGGTAGTTATTCCTGGTTGACAAATATCATGATCTGCAAAATTTGATGAAGATCCGATGTAAGATGTAGTTTCTAGAGCTGTAATAGATCAGAATGGGCCCCATTTGGGTTATACCAAAGTATGGACATATAGGCATCACCCAAACAATTCTCATTACTATTCATTTCGGTAAAAAAGTGAAATCGGGAAGGATTTTTGCATCCTGTAAATGTATGTGTTTGACAAAAAATGTTAAATCGGAAAGGACATCTGTATGGGGTATATTGAAACATGGAACGATGTGACTCACGTGTATGTTTATAGGTGAAATATAATATGTAAAGTATAGCCAACATCGCTTAAACATTTGGGAGCAACATTTGTATTGGGGTTATATCTAAATCTGAACTGATCTTACCCACTTTTACCATAGGTGTTTTTAGTTGGATTATAAGATGTTATGCCAAGTTTAAAGAAAATCGGGTACAATATTTGGATTTTAGAGCGGAAAAAGTCAAATCGGGAGCGTTATTTGTATTGGGGCTATATCTAATTCTGAACCGATCTTACCCACTTTCACCATAGGTGTTTTTAGTTGGATTATAAGATGTTATGCCAAGTTTAAAGAAAATCGGGTACAATATTTGGATTTTAGAGCGGAAAAAGTCAAATCGGGAGCATCATTTGTATTGGGGCTATATCTAATTCTGAACGGATCTTACCCACTTTCACCATAGGTGTTTTTAGTTGGATTATAAGATGTTGTGCCAATTTTAAAGAAACTCGGGTACAATTTGTGGATTTTAGAGCGGAAAAGTCAAATCGTGAGCGACATTTGTATGGGGGCTATATCTAAATCTGAACCGATCTTACCCAATTTCTTCATAGGTGTTTCAAGTTGGATTATAAGATGTTGTGTCAAATTGACAGAAAATCGGGCACAAGATGTGGTTTCTAGAGCGGAAAATGTCAAATCGGGAGTGACATTTGTATGGAGGCTATATCTAAATCTGAACCGATCTTATCCACTTTCAGCATAGGTGTTTCTAGTGAATCACGCGTGAACATGAGCAAAATTTATTTTACTCACGTGAGCGTGCGTGAACGTGAGGAACGAAAAAATGTTCGTGCGTGAATGTGCGTGAGTCTAATTTCTGCGTGAATCACGTGATTTTTTCGTGAGTCGCACATATTTATTAAGTCTTTTATTTTCATTTAATTTCGTTTAAAAATGTGAAATTTTCCATTCCAAATAAAAGTTATAGACATATTTATTTTTTTTCTTCAGTGTAGGTATAATATCTATTTTTTCTATTATTTAAGTAAGCATTCCCTGCAATAACACTAAGCACTGAATTTATATCCTTAGTGTTAATTCAATTAAAAAAACACACATCTGGTGTCGGGGTATATGCTGTGTTTTTTAGTTGGATTTTATGTCAGTGTCCGATTTCTAACTTATTTTGCGTTAAACTATACGGTATTCCACACTGTTATATTGTATACTATTTTAAAAATATGAATTTAAATCAAACATAGCAAACGTAGAATTAAATAATTTTAAATTAAATAATTTTCTGATTTGCGGGGCGTTACTCATTTCGATTTAAAATGTATTTTTTGTGGAAATTGTTTGCGTGATTTACGTGAATCACGTGAGTCACGCGTGATCGTGAGCAAAATTTATTTTACTCACTTGAGCGTGCGTGAACGTGAGTAATGAAAAAATCTACGTGCGTGAACGTGCGTGATTCAATTTTTTTCCTTCGTGAGCGTGCGTGAACGTGAGCCGATAATCACTCACGCGCACATCTCTACCCTAGTCCACGAAGTGGTGTAGGGTATAAAAACATTACATGCACATGCTAATTTACATAAAGTTTAAGGGTCAATAGCAGATATCAGCACCGGTGCATCGGCACTCTCCAGTACAAGGTATCAGCTTTTGTTTTGAGAATGACTAAAACTCGACAATGAGTCGTTCCGACAAATGTCCGTCCGTCTGTCCGCCCGTCATAGTCCTCTCTCAAAGGTGCGTTTACCATAATAAACATTTCCATGTGAATATATTTCCTCCCATTTGAAATTGTTACACTTTTCGTGTATACGCTGCCGTACGAATATAAAGACTAAAAGAATATAAAGCTGAAATATTGCTGTATTTATTTTTGATGTAACAACAAAGCAAACAGCGGAAATGGCATATTATCCTGTTGCTTTTGTTTTCGTGAGTGACACGTAAATAACCGTAAATTCAAAACAGGTGTAGCCATGACTTGTGTTAAATGATGCGTTGATCCATTTGACCTTGGTTGTCAGAAACCCAACTCATCTCACACTTTTTTTTGCAAAATTTCATCCTCTGGTTCATTTCTTTTGATATTCTAATCTACCGCCTAACATTCGTGAATATATTGGTTGTTTAACGTTTTTCTGTTAACCAAGGAACCGAGAAAGAAATATAGACAATTTTTGATAGAAGAAGGATATTGATATATAATTGTAAACCAGTTGACAGACGTTTTATAATAAAACATTCTGTGGAATGAGAACTATAGCAAATTTTCATAAACTTTATATGAATACACTTTATTGCGGGCACTGCTTGACTTAGTATTGCATTTATATAGAGGATAATTCATATAGTCATATCTCGTTTCAATTTATAACAATAAACAAATGTTATTAATAACACCATACGACAATTGAAAACCGGAAGATATATATCTGAAGCTATACGAAAATGGAGCTTATTGTCCCTTCACTTAAAAAAAAAAATATTTTAAATACTTATTCGCATCCTATGTTAACGATGTATACGTCAAATAAAAGAGGAAAATATGTATAATTCAAACTTCATGCTTCTACCTGTATTAGTTTAGCACTAATAACTACATATTTTAGTTTATTTATTTTATTTTAGGTCTAAGTTAGAACATTTATGCTTAATCTGAAATCCTGTTAGTAATAAGAATGTCTATAGAATTGAACGCAAACGAAGGACGTTTTTGAAAATAGAATTTCATTCAATTAGTTTCACTAATCCTATCTTGATAAAACTTTACAAAACAGGAGGATATATTTATCTCAGATAACTCTTTTTAAAGCTATTAGCAGATATGGTTTGTCTCATAACGTCAGTACAACGGATTTTTTATTCCAAAACATAGATCCAAATATGCCGTTACTGAACCTTTTTCCCGTGCTTTAATAGAATTTCTATTTTGGAATTATTTCTTTTTGTAAGTTATAGTATGTAAGAATTAATGTATATCCATAGACTGTAATAAATGAAATATAATTAATTAATATGATTTCCTTTCAGATTTCTATGGACTTGGATCCTAAATAATAATAAATAAAATAGATAAATAATAAATATAAATATATAAATGTAAATAAAGGCCGTACTAAATATTTTTTAAATTACATAATTTATATAAATAAAAAATATAGATTTTATAAAACTGTTTGATGAAAACTTACCAGTAGCTGGTAATAGCAATTCAAATGTTTTTTCAATTTTCCAATTGCTGGCTTCAGTGCATCGGTGAAAATTTATTTTTCAATTGACTAAAATATAAACCACTATAATACTTACTGGTAGATATGATCTCCATTCAGAGCAAAAATGGATCGAATTCGTCACGCTATGGTATCACTATGGATGAGGGACGTTTATATAGAAACAAAGGAAATGATTTTTAAATATTTTTTAAATCTCATAAATGTGGAAAATTCTTAATATAAATATATTTTTAAAATAATCTTAAATTATGTTTCAAAATATGTTTCGTATCACTTCTTGTGTACACAACTCAGACTTAGCTGCACCATAAACACCCATTAAAAATTGGGTGAAAAAACTCAATTTAGAACTTATGAGTTGTTAGTATGTCGAGGTTCGTTTTTGACGAACTGTGTGTGTGGATTTTGATAGAGGCACTTTGATTTTTATACGCTCCACCTAAGGATGGGGTTATATTCTCCAATATTCATAGGATACCCCATAAAGTATATATATTCTGGGTCATGGTAAAATTCTAAGACGATCTGGCCATGTCCGTCTGTTGAAAGAACGATAGCAGTCGCAAAAAAGGTAGGACGTTCAAATTTACCCAAAATGTTTCTTATTGTTGCAGATCGATTGGGATGGAAAGCTGCAAAATCGGCCACGAGGGATTTTTTTATTTAGAATATTTAAGCATTTTTTTTAATTTCTTCTTTATATGCACTTGCAATTTGTTGCGTATTTTCCTCTTGTAACATAAAGTAAAAGTAAAAACACGTTTTAGATGGCGAAATGGGACAAAAAGGGATAAAGATGGTACAAATGATACGATAACAGCTAGAAACATGAAATTTGGAATGTACTTCCGGCTAATTGCGTAGATCCTATAAATAGAGTGATTTTTCAAAATTAGTACTCTTAAGGGATACAATTTGAAAAGAGGGATAAAAATGGAACCTACCAAACCGCTAATGTTGAAATCATTAAATTCGGTGTGTACATTTCACTCTGAAATATATTGTATCTTCAATATTACAAATTTTCCTATTAAATTGGTACAGTTATTTAGGCAATAGCTGGAATTATATATAGATTAATAGATTATTAATTATACTAGCAGTAACCGCTGCTTCGCACGCGAAAATGTCAGGTATTTGTTATTATCCGTCTCTGTTTTAGGATAGTATTTATTTGATTTTTTTTCTAAAATAGTAAATTGGAAAAATAGCACTCATATACTGTCAAAGGAATGTGCTTGTCGATGTGCACTGTTTTACCTGAACTCCCGTCGTATATATATTTTTTATCATTTTCTACCCAGTTTTTAACAAAAAATTACAACCGCAGAGCCTTTTATTCGAAAAATAATACATTTTGATGTCGCTTCTACATGGTCAGAGGAATTTACATACTAAATTTCATGATTCTAGCTGTAATCCTAATGTTGGTACCATTTTTATCCTTTTTGGTCCCGCTCTCCCATTAAAAGTACAAATTTTGAAAAATCCATTTATGTTGCAAGTCTACGTTGTCAGAGGAATTTACGCACCATATTTCACGACTATAGCAGCAATATTTTAGTTGGTACTATTTTTATCCCGCTCACCCCTTATTAGTACAAATTTCGAAAAATCAATTTGTACGTTGTCAGAGAAATGTAAATACCGATTTTCACGATTCTAGCTGCAATTCTTAAATTGGTACCATTTTGATCCTTTTTTGTTTCTTTCCCCCCTTAAAAGTACAAATTTCGAAAAATCCCTATTTGTTTGCAAGGAACACACCGAATTTCATGTTTCTAGCTGCTGCCGTTTAGTCAGGACGAAGGTTCGATGTTTATCCCCTTTCGTCCCATTTTACCCACTAAAAGTACGAATTTCGTAAAACGACATCTACGTCATATTTCGGAACTACCCTGAGGGGGCTGTTCAATGATAAGTCAGTCAGTAACGCAACTCTTTTATATATATAGATTAATATTTATTTATTTAGTAGATGACTATTTATGTTATATGTAGTAATGTAATGTAGAATCACAATTTTCCAAATATGGTAGTGCACTTCTGTGTAATGTCGAAAGCCTCTAATCTACCGATAATGCTGTGGAATACACTCCGTGGTGGACGCGGTCAAGAATGGATTTGAGAGTACGATGAATTTGAGTATCAACAAGATTTGTAGTTTTGGGGCTTCTGTTTCCTTGCGGACCACAGAACTCTCGACAGATTTGTTGATTTCTGTTTTTACAATCGCTGTTTTGACGAGTCCGGGTTGGATGGACCCATATCTTTCATTTGGAGTTTTCTTGTCTATATTGTGAATTTGTCGGCCAATCAATGGTTACATTTGTTAAATGGGAATCGTTCAACACATACCGATTTATTTCCGAGGGCGCGAGCTAGGCCTATTACGGGCCATGGCCCAGGAGGACCTTATCTAGACAATTATACGGAGGAACATAGTCAATGCTCACATTGGCTAATGGATTTTCATCATCATTTGAACGAGACACATTTTGGTTGCAGAATTTTAGTGCTATGCATACCAAGACAATGAGAAATATCCTGTAAATTCAAGTTATTATTAATTAAGTGTAGTTATACCCAATATACACTATCCAACATAATTTAATATAATTAACCTATTTTTGAAAATGAAACTCAGTCTCGGAGAACGTTCGTCAACACGCTTGATGACATCGTGGGAGTAAGACTGGGAGTAAGATTTTCATTAACTATTAATTGTGTATATGATCGTAACTACACACATATTTTTTTGGGGCAATTATTGTGTTTAGAATTTTTGTTTGAGGTCAAAAGCTAAGCGTTTCTACGTCATTACATACGTATGTCCAAAATAGAGTTAATGTATATCAATATTCATAATTTTAATTTTCAAACCCATTCCTTGTTTGATACGAGTATCGTTAATATCTAATTTGCAATTATCATAATTCCTAACTTCATTACATATATCAATTTAAGTTTTCTCACTCTCTATTTAAATCTATTTAGTTTCTCTTATGCGAATAATCGTTAATTTTAATTCAATTGTTTTTGTTTTATATTGATGAAATTTGAAGTTGTGAATTTATTTCACGAAAGGTGACGATTTTGACCTGTCAGCATGGATGGGTAGGCTTCAGGTCATAGGTAGCTATTCACAAATTGAGCTACCGTTCCATATATTAACATCATCTCTTTTCCAACCTTCTATCGTAGGAGCTTTTGCTTTTATGATAACGTACCCGAGCCAACTTCCAAATGAGAAGAATCACACCAGGACTGAGCACGGACGGGGCCACGAGGTAGCCACGTCTGGCGGAAGTAGGGTCTGTTAAGGTGGGTCGTAACAACATGAACATATCAATATATTTTTCTCAAAGGGGCGTCGCTCTTTTCGATAGAACGGCAGTAATTAGAAAAATTAAATAAAATAAAAAATACTTTGTTTTCTATTTTCAATTGGCTTTTATAATTCCAGCACAACGGGACGAGGCCGACTATATGTCTGTCCATCTATTCTTGTAATCAAAGTCCAGGTCGCAATTGTGGTTAGAACTAAATGAAACTTTGCACAACGAAGTTTTATGGGATAAGGACGAACGCTATTTAATTTGAAGAAAATCGGTTCAGATTTAGATATAACTCCCATACAAATTTTGCTCCCGATTTTACTTTTTCCACTCTAGAAACCACACATTTCAACAGATTTTCTTCAAATTCAGCAAAACATCATACATTTTAACTAGAAATAGCTCTGGTAAAAATAGGCCAGATCGGTTCAGATTTATATGTAGCTCCCACACAAATGTATCCCCAGATTTGATTATTTCCGCTCTAGAAACCACACATTTTATCAGATTTTCTTCAAATTTAGCAAAACAACTTATATTTTAACTAGAAACAACTATGGGGAAAATGGCCCAGATCGGGTTAGATATATATGTCGCTCCCACACATATGTCTCCCCCGATTTGATTATTTCCGCTCTAGAAACCACATATTTTAACAGATTTTCTTCAAATTTGGCAAAACAAATTATATTTCAACTAGAAACAGCTCTGGTAAAAATTGGCCGGATCGGCTCAGATATATATATATAGCTCCAATACAAATTTCTCCACTGAATTGATTATTTCCGCTTTAGAAATAGCGTATTTGAACTGATTTGGTTAAAATTTGGCAAACCAGCTCAAATTTCAACTACAAACATCCATGACAAAAGTGGGTCAAATCGATTCAGATTTATATATAGCTCCCATATAAATGACTCCCCCGATCTAATTCTTGTCGCTCTAGGAACCACACATTTAAACGATTTCCATCAAATTTGGGAAAGCGTCTTATATTTCAGAAAACCTATGCTAAAAATGTGTCAGATCGGTTCAGATTTATATGTAGCTCTCATTCAAAGTTTATGTTCAATTTTTTTTTACAAATACAGATAGAAGTATGAAATTTGGTGTATATATACCCGGTTCAAATGCAACGACCTTTTTATACCCTACACCACAGGGTATATTGACTAGGTGTAGGGTATCATATAGTCGGCCACGCCCGACTTTAACCTTCCTTACTTGTTATTAATGCCTTTTGCATAATCAACAACATTTCTTTGAACAATACACTTTAAATTTAGTTTTTGTGGATAAAATTGCTATTTCCTAAATACAGGTTCAAAATCGCCTTGTTTTCAAAAATGTTACTATAATATAGTTCCTACCGTGCTATTCCATTTGCATTGTGTATAACACCCTATGAGATTTAGATATGGCTCAGCCTATGTGAGCTTAGTGAGATCTATCCATCAAACTTTACACAGCTAATGTAAACAGACAGCCAGCAAGGAAAGCCAGTAAAACCGGAAATTCCCAAAGCATAGAGACTTTCAATCATATTCGTATGTGAGCAGCATATAAACAAAAGGAGCAGAAAAAGGGAGCAACAGCAACAAGGAAAAAAGGAATAAAAGAAAAGCGTTTGGAATCTTTGATTTCCGGTGATTTTTTCTTATGACTATTTAACAGACTTTCTTTGTGATATTTCACAATTCCCTCTTGTATTTATGACTAGGGTTATGGTATGATGATGATGACGTCTTCACAATAGTGACGACAATTGTTTTCCACTCTTAATGCCGAGATGGAGGTGATGTCCCGTCGTCAACTGGCAGCTACATGAACAGAATAAAAGAGTTGGTGGTAGCTGAAATGCATGGCTTGGGTATAGAATTCGATTTTATTTTTATACTTCGGTTTATGCCCGGGCGAAAAAGGCATTAAATGTTCTTAGCATTTTTTACGAAAACGTGAAGTGTTTGCACAAACAGGATTAACTTCGCAAAGACGGTAACAACAAACGTGGCTTATGAACGATTTAGTGATGTTGTGTCCAGAAGCGTTTCTTCTCTGCAGCTCAATATTTGCATTGAAACTCCAATTGATGTCTGATTGTGTGAAAGTATTTTCATTTCACATTGCCAACTTTGCCATAGCCTCTGATGTTACCCTAATGAAATATCCGGGGGTGGTGTATTTTTGGAAGCTGCAAAAAATCCATGTCATATTCGATTTTGCTAGAGCCGATTGTAAATTTTAAAAAAGTGTAAAAAACTAATTGAAATTTGTGTTGAGTTAATCAGCAGTCAACACTGACATTTGTTTCCTGTTCTGTCTACACGCACAAAAGGACTATAGAGGAATTTATAACGCTTTTCGCTGAATTGTCAGACCAAATTTATTTTTTAAAATTAATTTTTGAATGAAAAGATATATCTTGACGAAATTTCACATACTTGGAGCAGATGTATTTTCCAGATCACTTGGAAACTTTAGAATGCCTAGGCTGGAATATATTACCCATTTTCAAACCTAATTTGATAGCTAAAGATCCACTCATCACAGTAGTTCCAGATCGATTTTTGAAATTAATTTTCTAACTTTGGAATGGAAATAGATATCTTGATGAAAATTCTCATACTTCAGCAGTTGTATTTTCCAGTTCACTCTCCAAATTCCCAGATACCTAGTTGGTGTGGGGGCCAAGGGGCGAAATTTGTCATATTGTTCATGAGAAATAGTGGAATGATTCTCAGAAGCACAACTATGCACCGATTGGAAACAACATTTGAACATAGGAATACCTACAAAAAAAGTGCATATGTGTAGCTCTATTAGATTAAGCGATTTTTGGGTTACAAGAAAAATGTCCTATTTATTGCCAAGGTTTCGTAAATATTTTTAACATTGTGACCTCATTATAATCTTGATTTTCGAATTTTTGATACAATTAGATCGAAAGTGATTTTTTCACCGCAGAGATGTGATAACACTTTCTTATAAAAAAATCATACTAAACATATTCTATTGCGATTAGAATTTTTTTGAAACAACAACTAGTAACATTATATTCGGTATATACATTTCTCCAATTGAGTGGATACATAATATTTTTTTTCCAAATTCTTACTTTTAAAAGGTAGAATTGGAATAGAGGGATAAAAATGGTACCAACCAAACGGCTGCACCTAGAATAATGAAATTCGTTGTATACATTCCCCTGATTGCGTAGACGCGTATTAAAATAAAAAGGTTTTTCCAAATTCGTACTTTTTACATTTACGGCAAAAATGGGAAGAATCATAAAGTAAGGTTATCTTGCACTGTGTACTTGAGAGATATTGGGTTTTCAAAATTTGTACCAACCTAACGACTGCGGTTTAAAATGCACCAACTACGCCTCAATATTTGGGATATTTAAGCTTTTTTGAAGATTGCTGCCATACATTTACTTTGTGAATTGACTTGAAGTATTAATTCGATATCTATATATATAAAAGAGTTGCGTGATTGAGTGACTGAGTGACTGACTGACTGACTGATCACTCCCCAGACCGAACGGCTAGAGCTAGAATCATGAAATTTGGTGTGTACATTTCTCTAACAGTGTAGAGTTGTGATAAGACGATATTTTTCGAAATTTGTACTTTTAAGGTGTAAAGTGGGGTAAAAAGGGATAAAAATGGTACCACCGAAATGACCAAACGGCTGGACCTAGAATCTTGAAATTTGGAATGGGTATTCCTCTTGCGGCATGAAGGCAACCCAAAAAGTGGATTTTGAAAAATTCGTACTTCTGGGGGGTTAAATGGGGCAAAAATGGTACAAACAACACGGCTGAAGCTAGAATCATGAAATTTGGTGTGTACATTTCTCTTACAGCGTAGATATCAGATATGAAGTGAGTTTTTCGAAATTTGTACTTTTAAGGGGTAAAACGGGGTAAAAAGGGATAAAAATGGTACCACCGCATGGACCAAACGGCTGGGCCTAGAATCTTGAAATTTGGTATGGATATTCCTCTTGCGGCATGAAGACAACCCAAAAAGTGACATTTTAAAAATTCGTACTTTTGGGGGGTTAAATGGTACAAAAAGGGACAAAAATGGTACCAATAACATGGTTGAAGCTAGAATCATGAAATTTGGTATGTACATTTCCCTTACAGCGTAGATATCAGATTTGAAGGAATTTTTTCGTAATTCGTACTTTTTGGGGGTGAAATCGGGTAGAAAGGGATAAAAATAGTACCACCGCAATGACCAAACGGCTGGGCCTAGAATCTTGAAATTTGGTATGGACATTCCTCTTGCAGCATGAAGACATCCCAAAAAATGTTATTTGCAAAATTCGTATCTTTGGGGGGTTAAATGGGACAAAAATTGTACCAACATCATGGCTGAAGCTAGAATCATGAAATTTGGTATGTACATTTCTCTTACAGCGAAGAGATCAGATTTCAACGGAGCTTTTAGAGGGATAAAAATTGTACCACCGCAATGACCAAACGGCTGGGACTAGAATCTTGAAATTTTGTAAAAAAAATCCTTTATAGCTTCAACGCGCCCAAGAAATTTTTTTTTTCATAATTCGTACTTATTGGGAGTGAAATCGGGTAAAAGTGGATAAAAATAGTACCAATTAAATGGATGCAGCTGAAACCATAAAATTCGGTGTGTACATCCCTCAAAATGTTTAGAATCGCACAATAAAGGAATTTTTTGAAATTTGTACTTTTAAAGGGAAAAGGGATAAAAAAGGTACCAACAACACGGATGACGCTACAATAATGTATATTCGTTTTACAGCGCAGATCACTAATAAGAAAGCATTTTTCGAAATTTGTACTTTTAAGGGATTAAATGGGATAAAAATTGTACCACCGCCCTAACTAAACGGCTGGGCCTAGAATTTTGAAATTTGGAACGGCCATTACTTTTATAGCTCGAATGCGTTTTGTGGGTGATATCGGATAAAAAGGGATAAAAATGGTACCAATCAAACGGATGGAGCTGGAATAATAAAATTCGGTGTGTACATACCTCAAAACCCTTAGAAACGCAAAATGACCGCATTTTTTGAAATTCGTTCTTTTAATAGGTAAACGGGGAAAAGGGGATAAAATAGGTACCAACAACACGGATGACGCTACAATAATGAAATTTGTTTCACAGCGCAAGTCAGTGATAAGAAGTCATTTTTCGAAATTTTTAATTTTAGGGGATTAAATGGGATAAAAATTGTACCATAGCCCAGACCAAACAACTGGGCCTAGAATCATGAAATTCGGAACGGGCATTACATTACAGCACGAAAGCGACTAAGAAAACAATTTTTCAAAATTGCGTACTTTTTGTGAGTGAAACTGGGTAGAAAGAGATGCAAAATGGTACCAATCAAATAGACGGAGCTGGAATCATGAAATTCGGGGTCTGTATCCCTGAAAATGCTTACAAACGCAAATTGAAGGAATTTTTCGAAATTCCTACTTTTAAAGAGTAAACGGGAAATCGGGGATAAAAAAGGTACCAAGAACACGGTTGACGCTACTATCATGAAATTCGGTGTGTATATTCGTTTTATAGCGCAGATCACTGATGAGAAAGAATTTTTCGAAATTTTTACTTTCAAGGGATTAAATGGGATTAAATTTGTACCACGGCTGAAGTTAGAATTGTGAAATTCGGTGTATATATTCCTCTGACCGTGTAGACGTAAATGTATACTTTTAAGTAGAAATCGTAACAACAAGCGATTAAAATGGTACCCGCCAATGTAAGGTATATATTACTCTGACGTGCAATACAGAAGAATTGCATCAAAATGTGTACTTTAAAGGTGGAAGCGGGTCAAAAGTGATAAAAATCGAACAAACCAAATTGGGGAAATTGGGATAAATATGGTACTAATCAAAGTTTTTATCTGGAATATGAAAAGAATGTTAGAAATTTGGCGTGTACATTTCTCCGAGTAAGTAGATGCTCAACATAAAATAATATACAAAGGTGTGTGCAGCGATGGTGGCAAAGATTCCCATCATCCGTATAGAATTTATAAAATGTTTAATTTTACGTATGAAGTGGTAATTTTTGTCGCAGGTACAAAAAGGAACACTACAAATTCATGCATATTTGGTACACTCTAAGTGATTATAAAAACTTTATCAAATATCAAAATACAACTGGTTCCGAATATTTTACTAGGAATATGGACTATATGTGTGGGGGTACCATAACGGGTATATCAATTTCATCCATCTCCGAACTTAAACTAAGTCTGAGAAAAATAATACTTTGTTCATAGTTTGAATAAATTACTTAATTCCCTTCGAGAGTTATCGTGTACACCAGCAAGCCAGACAGACAGACGGACGTGATAGGGATTTATTAAATACTTAGGGTATTAAATCACCCTCCGTAGGGTAATTATACCCTCCGTAGAGTGAGGGTATAATTATCTCGGATTTTTTAAGAAAATTGTTGCAATTTAAATTAATCACTTGACTGCGTATAAATTGATGGCACAATATAAATTATTTTTTGTTTAATTTGTGCAAGGGGGACAAAAATTCGGTGTATAAATTCCTCCAGCTACGTAGGATTTGGAATCGAGAATTTGGTGGGAATACGTAGTTGGGAAACATAAAGCATGTTTTCAAATTTTGTGAGCATTTACAAGCGATTTACCCTGAAATAAATATCCTTACACCGCATACGAAGTAGCGGGTATTTGCTAGTTTATAGTATAAACATATTGGTATCCTTGCCTTATAAGCGTGGTATAAAATAATTAATTTTATTTTATGTATTAATTCATTTTTTATTTAATTTGAACTTGGAAATCTCCTTGCTCAAGGCCATTTTGCCTCTATATTTTATAGAATCATTTTATTAAACAGGCCGTGTATGTTGTTGAAATGTCGCTGCGAAGCCACCTGAACCTTTGACAGGTTGGAAATCGTGATAGTGGTAGTCTGCAGCCAAGTAATAAATGTCACCTTGATATTTGTAAATAAATTTGCATTCTTTGGAAGGATTATGTTATTCAAGATGTCTGGTCAAATATGCCTCACATGAAAATCTGCAATTGCAAAAAGAATGTATTGAATTCATTCATATCATATAAATTTTGGGAATAGATTCCCACTCCCAAAAAATAATTGTATGTATAATAATACGAAATTATGGGAACATTGGCTAATATCGGTTAATATTAACTATTCTTCTATTGAAGTACTTGGCAAAAAATAGAAGAAAAATTATAAAAAAAAAAAACAATACAAATAGTTCCTTCATTTTTCACAAAATATATTTTGTAATAGGGGTGATCGAATCACAGAACGATCCGGTGAATCAGCCGCCGCCGGCTAATGTTGTTAAAAGACGCCGCCGTTCTATTATTTGTATCTCTGGTGGAGACTATAACAAGTAAGGAAAGGCAAAAGTCGGACGGAGCCGACTATATGCTACACTCCACTTGCTATCCTATTTTAAATCAATTCTGTAAGAAAGTGAGATCGGGAATGATTTTTGTATCCTGTAAATAAATGTGTGTGACAAACAATTTTAAATCGGAAAGGATATCTGCATGGGGGTATATTGAAACATGGAACGCTGTGACCCTCATTCACTATGTATGTTTATAGATGAAATATAATATGTAAAGCTTGGCCAAAATCGGTTTAACATTTAGGAGCAATATTTGTATATATATAAAATAATGTATATCTAAATCTGAACCGATCTTACCCACGTTCACCATGGGTGTTTTTAATTGAATTATAAGATGTTGTGCCAAATTTAAAGAAAATCAGGAACAATATGTGGTTTCTAAAGCGGAAAAAGTCGAATCGGGAGCGACATTAGTATGGGGACTATATCTAAATCTAAACCGATCTGACCAATTTTCACCGAAGCTGTTTCCAGTTCAATTATAGGGTACTGTGTCAAATTTGAAGCAAATCGAGTGAAATATGTGGTTTCTAGAGCGGAAAAAGTCAAATCGGGAGCGACATTTGTATGGGAGCTATATCTAAATCTACACCGATTTGCTTCAAATTCAATAGTGTTCGTCATTGATCCACAAAACTTACTTGTGCCAATTTTTGTTAAGATCGGACAATAATTGCGACCTGTAATTTTATTACAACAGTAGATGGACAGACGGACAGACAGACGGACGGACAGATATACAGACGGACGGACAGATATACAGACGGACGGACAGACATACAGACGGATATTGCTAAATCGACTCAGAAAGTGATTCTAAGCCGATCTGTATAATATCTGATCTGATCGTTTCCTTTTGGGTGTTACAAACAAATGCACAAAGACATAATACTCTCGTGGAGTGTATAAAAATCGATTTGGAACCACTCTGCGTATGGATAATATTTAATCGCATTATATTAACAATCATACGCTCACTGGGCGCTATCGTATCAGATTGCGCGTTAAGCACTTTTTAGACAGGCTTGTCATATGAAGTTTTTCTTTGTAAAATAGTCTTTAAAAATCCACAATTAACCCCAAATATAAAAAATGTTTTATTTCAAAGTATTAGAACAAAACAAATTATGATTATGACTTGTTGATTCTTCAAAAATCAGGAAATGAAAGATTCTGACAAGCCATGCAAAATTCTGGCCTGTCGAATCATTTCCTATACATCCTCCAATCCCACATATATATCTTGATGAGTCGGATGATGTCTTGTTGGATGAAAGTAAATGTTTATAGGAATTAGGAGCGTTATTAATTTAATATTTATTGATAATATTAAATACTTTATAACAAATTCATATCATTGTTCTTTTTTTCAATGACATTTTTCGTTTTTATGTCTTTATTGTATTTTTTCTGACCAGCAAAGCCTTCGGAAGATGGACGTCACCAACCAAAATCATGATAGTGAGCAGCCAAGTAATAAATGCCAGCTAGATAATTCTAAATAAATTTGCATTCCCAGATAAAATTAAATACTAAATATTTGTCAAAGTACTTTTAAAATAAACCCACAAAATCTTCAACATATTTTATAAAATCGATATATATCCCCTGTCCCGATTTCATATTGTTTGAAAAATCCCCATAGTTGGAGAAAAATCCCCAAAATGAAAGTCTGAAAAAGTAATAATGTTGGTCAAATTTATATGAGATAGAAAAATCTACAATTAATATATCAAAAGCTTCTAAATATCGATGAGAACTGTTTCGGCAAAATTTGGATTTTTAACTAATTAGCAACTAGCTCCAAATTTTATTGGGTTGGGTATTTTAGAGATAAAAGTCGCCAAAAATTTTCACTCTGCGATTTGTAGGCATCACCTTGATTGCTGCATTTAAAACACCTCTTGTGCATGTACATACATGTGAGTGTATGTGTTTTAGAACCCTTTATCAATTCATTTTCACGGGAGCATCGAGTAGTGCCTCGAGACACCATTTTGCAGCAGTCAGGCGGTTACTTGTCGCCAAACTTTGCCAATTCTCACGGATTGCATACAGTTCAGGAAGTGCTTCGTTATTCCTCCTGTTTTCAGTGGTTTCGCGTTCACATTCTATTGGAATCTATGCATTCTCCCCCAAAAAAAAAAGTTTATTTGCACGTGTCAGTAATTAAAATGGCGATTGGTAAATATGAATTTCCGTTCCGGGTAACCATTGACAACACAGTCGCGTATTTGTTTGTTATTTAACCTTTGTTTGACACTAATGAGACATCAAATGTTTGCTTTGTACGCTTCGCATTTCAAATATTCGAGCAGTGACAACAAATAAACAATCACACATGCACTCATACATGCATATATGTATGCAGGTATGTATAAATTGTAGAGGAGGATTGCACAGCAGTATGCAATGCAACCAAAGGGTTGTCAAACTAAAACTATATATTTTAATAACGATTCCAGCAGTGGCTGGGGTTTTTGTTTTCAAAGTTATAAAGATTGTGTTCTTCTTGGGGTTCTTTAGTGAATGATTTTAATTCTTGAATATCACGGCAAAAGGAGCTCACTTTAACATACTCACAATATCTCTGGCTCAATTTGAAATTGACGAAATCAGTGTAATTATGGCAGATGAGCCTCATATATCTTAATAGGTATTTGATCTTCAAAAATCCCAGGAGTTTGCAAAATTTTGAATCTATGTGGTCATGGATGCTATTAGGTGACCCTCCAATCATCATTTCCATGCACAATAACAAATTGAAATACATGGAAACTCAACAACAACTAAGTTTAATAATAAATGGTTCTTGTTTCACAACCCTTTTATTTTCGTTAGAAATACGCTCAGGTGAATTTCTAACACAACATGCAACAATGAAATTGATTGCATGCACTCGTGCATGTTCGATATCAATTGCATTTGCTATTGACATACACACACACATACATATGCCGACATCCTTTTGTATCGCCAGCCAGCAGTCCTTTGTACAGCGTCGAACAATGGAAAGTGAAGCTGTTCACAGTGATGATGCCATTGATAAATAATTTCATTAACGTTTAACAAAAGTGATGAGTACATGTACGTGCAGGTAAATATTAGATTTGTTAACCCAAAATAAGTCAATCACAATATAGATATATTGCTGAACTCCACCACAACCCCCTCCCAGTGCCACCGTGGCGTTCTGAGAATCTTGTATATCTGACACAGCCAATGAGGTTGCAACACAAAGAACATAAATTAAATTGAATTTGTAAAGCAGGAATAATAAATAATCGTATGTTTGCCATCCGTTTGAGATCACCTTGAGTTGTTTATGTTTCTTAAACTGTTAATCAATTATTAAAATTAAATTAAACAAAAAAACGTTCCTAAAGAAATTGAGATGGAAGAAAGTAAGAAAGGAAAAACATAAATTGCCAATATTTATATGGCTTAGAAATATTTGTGCTGTAGAGGCACAGTGCTGCGGCTTCTAATAAATATACAATAATTTTCGGTGCCTTTAATAAATACGGTTTTTTCTTCTTTTTGCTCTGATAGCACAGAAAGTTCCTTTTGTTTTTCCCTGGATGTTTTTTGGAATAAGCTATTTTTTCAAGTCTGTTTTTCATTTCTGTTCAATCTTATCACACTGTTTTTAACTTCGCAAGATAAGTCTAATTTTAATTTTAAATGAAATGTAAATGTGTTCATACGTCAGACACGAAACAATGAAATCACGCTATGTAAATAACAATTTAAATGTACAAATAAATGTGTGCCAGCTACGTCTTCATTAATACCTTACAAATTGTGACGTTACCATGACTGACAATTGTAGTCATTTGTGGTGTAAGTTAGGTTAGGCGGAATTATAAAGTTACCCACACCATATATGGCATACATATTCATGGATTGCGGATACACTTAATATGAAGGAAGGTAAGATTATGTGCTTTGTGATTTCAAAAATTTTAAATTTAACTTTAGCCCCACGGCGACAATGAATTTCTTTCTGCGAAATAATTCTAGATATTTAAAAATATCCCATAAAATAAATAGTAATTTAAATATAAAATATTATAAAAAATGTTTATATATTGCTTGTAGTTGAAAACGAAATTTCTCTGCCTTTGACATTGTCAACCTTTTGACACAATTTAACCCTGGGATGGTCAAAGACTCTTGGGCCACTAAATGTTCATTGTGGTGCAGCCAGACCACGAGAGAAAAATGAGTACATAATAACCAAAAAAGGAGCTGAATTATTCTGGCAGATCTACCAGAATATCCAGAAACAATTTTTGTATGATATATAAAGAGTGATTTTTTTGAGGTTAGGATTTTCATGCATTAGTATTTGACAGATCACGTGGGATTTCAGACATGGTGTCAAAGAGAAAGATGCTCAGTATGCTTTGACATTTCATCATGAATAGACTTACTAACGAGCAACGCTTGCAAATCATTGAATTTTATTATCAAAATGCGTGCTCTGTTAAGAAAGTTCAGAAAGAAAGAAATTGTGTTCAGCGACGAAGCTCATTTTTGGCTCAATGGGTACGTAAATAGGCAGAATTGTCGATTTTGGAGTGAATATCAGCCAGAAGCATTGCAAGAGCTACCAATGCATCCAGAAAAAGTCACAGTTTGGTGCGGTTTATGGGCTGGTGGCATCATTGGACCGTACTTCTTCAAAGATGATGCGAATCGTAACGTAACTGTGAATGGTGAGCGCTACCGTGAGATGATATCCAACTTTTTTTTGCCCAAAATGGAAGAACTGAACTTGGTTGACATGTGGTTTCAACAAGATGGCGCTACATGCCACACAGCTCGCGATTCTATGGCCATTTTGATGGAAAACTTCGGAGAATAATTCATCTCAAGAAATGGACCGGTAAGTTGGCCACCAAGATCATGCGATTTGACGCCTTTAGACTATTTTTTGTGGGGCTACGTCAAGTCTAAAGTCTACAGAAATAAGCCAGCAACTAGTCCAGCTTTGGAAGACAACATTTCCGAAGAAATTCGGGCTATTCCGGCCGAAATGCTCGAAAAAGTTGCCCAAAATTGGACTTTCCGAATGGACCACCTAAGACGCAGCCGCGGTCAACATTTAAATGAAATTATCTTCAAAAAGTAAATGTCATGGACCAATCTAACGTTTCAAATAAAGAACCGATGAGATTTTGCAAATTTTATGCGTTTTTTTTAAAAAAAAGTTATCAAGCTCTTAAAAAATCACCCTCTGCTCAATATTCTTCTTGAAATCCAAAAAATAAAATTATATATTAATAATTAATTAAACTTTAACTTTGAAAAGATTGCCAAATTATTGAATAACTGCAATTTAATTTAAACAAAAAAAAAACAATTTAAACAAGAATCGCTGTGAAAAACACCAAAAATAACTGTCAACGTTCAAAAATTCGAGCTATAAGTCATTCCGAGACAAGAGTATCAATTTATAACACTGTGCAACATTTTTGAAGTCATTTCAAAATAACCATATACGGACACCGCTACATGATAAAAGACCAAAAAAAAAAAGACCCGTGTTTTTTTCCCCCAAAGTCATGCACTTTTTTTTTATGGGCCCCCAGAGATTTGAGGCCTCGGTGTACTTTTTGGAAAAAAGTGATCATATTCTCAGGCTCATATCTTGCAAACCGTTCGTTGATTTACTCTCTGAGACAAAGTTCTAGCTCTTGTCATAAAGAACAAAAATTGTGAACATTTAAAATCAATAAAACTTCATCTTCAAGGTCAAACTCGCAAAAAACTTAAAAAAATTCGATTTTTTTTAACCTTTTTTCCCCTGTTCAGGTCCATAGGTAGCAAACCGCTGAAAATTCAGGGAAACAATCAACTACAAAAATGTACCTAAGATCTCAATAAACAACTTTCTGGAACATATGAACTTCCTAGGAAGCATTCTTAACACCGTTTAGGTGGGAAAAGTAGATCTTGCAGGACTGTTTCTATTAATGGTCACAGTGCGACTACAGTGCGTATGAGTGATATTATCGTTAATCAACTGCACGTATACGCTACCTACACACACTACAGCCTATAAGATTTGTTCGAGGACATTTGCGATTTTGACCTTGAAGATGAAGTTTTTTTGATTTTATATGTTCACAATTTTTGTTCTTTATGACAAGATCTAGAACTTTGCCTGATGAAATATATGGTTTCTAGAGCGGAAAAAATCGAATCGAGAGCGAAATTTGTATGGGAGATATATATAAATCTGAACCGATCTAACACATTTTTACAACAGGTGTTTCTATTTGAAACATAAGATGTTTCGTCAATTTTGAAGAATATCTGTTTGGAATGAATGTATGTCAGAAGAATGTATACTCCGAATTTCATGATTCTTGCTGCGGTCATTTGGTTGGTACTATATGTATCCCCTTTTTTCCATTTGAATCCCAAGAAGTACGAATTTCAAAAAATCCTTTTAGTTTACGTGTCTACACAATCAGAGGAATATATACGCCGAATTTCACTATTCTAGGTGCAGCCGTTTGGTTGGTTTTTGGTACCATTTTTATCCCTCAATTCCCATTTTATCCCTTAAAAGTACGAATTTGAAAAAATACTTTTATATTATGTATCTACTCAATTAGAGGAATGTACACAGCGAATTTCGTGTTTCTAGCTGTTGTCGATTGATATGTACCATTTTTAACCCTTTTTGCCCCATTTCACCTCCTACGAATAAAATTCGTTTTATGGTGCACGTTTTTGTTATCGGGGGAATGAGCATACCCAATGTCAAGTAAATACAAGCAGACATATTGAAAAAATATGCTTAAATACTCTAAAATATTATGGGCTATTATGGTTTTTTTCAGTCCTTGTGGGGAAAAAATATTTTCCTTTAAGCCGATTTCGCCCAGTTTCAATCCCAACCTATCTACGACTATAAGACGTATTTATGCAAAATTTGGACCTCCTACCTAATTTCGTTTATATGCTAGAGTGCTTTCAACAAACGGACATGGCTAGATCGTCTTAGAATTTTATGGCGATCAAGAATATATATACTTTATAGGGTCTCAAGTCGTGTTACAAACGGAATGTCAAAGTTACTATACCCCCATCCTGGAGGTGGAGGGTATACAAATAATGGGAAAACATGATTTGTAAAGGAGCGTTTAGCTCACAGACGCCTGCACCAAGCGACGAAATATTTTGCAGATCATCATTAAACAATCCAATCTTCATTTTTGGTGGGGTGACCGCAGCAATTTATTTTCTTGACCCATCCTAATGTACATAAGACTGTTGTGACTGACCAACTGTCCAGATCAAAGCAGGATCTAGAATCATGAAATTTGGACTGTATGCGGTATATAAAGGAATGAACAGAATTCTAATAAAAATTTTAAATTTTAGAACATATTTTCCCCACTTTAGGAATTTGGATATATTGTTAAAAAATAGATACATAACGACAGAGATTAAAATTTAAATACACTTTTCAAATTTGATGTTTAAAGAAAATTATTATTCTAAGTATCCAGTTTTATTATATTTCATTTATCGAGGGTTTATATTATATAATACCTATCTACAAAAAAATCAGCAGAGCGACTGTTTCGCAAATTAGCAAAAATGTTGAACTAATCTTCTACAATATTATAATATAAACTCCACAACCAATAAGTCTCTATACAATCCACGAGAGTATTATGTCTTTGTGGATTTGTTTGTAAAACCCAAAAGGAAGCGAGATAGACCCATTGTTAATTATACCGATCGACTAGAATCACTTTTATTTAGAATCGTTTTAGCAAATCCCGCCTGTCCATCTATTCTTGTAATCACAGTACAGGTCAGGTCAGTTCAGCCAGAACAAAATGAAAGTTTGCACAACGAATTTTTCAGGATAAGGACGAACGATATTTAAATTGAAAAAAATCGGTTCAGATTTAGATATAGCCACTCCCGATTTGACTCTTGTCACTCTAGATACCACGATTTCACCTGTGGTGAAAGTAGGTCAGATCGGTTAAGATTTATATGTAGGTCCCGTTCAAATTTCGCTTCCAGTTTGCCGTATTTTAACAGATCATCTTCAAATTTGGCAAAATATCGTATATTTCCACTAGAAACACCCATGGTATAAATGGGTTAGATTGGTTCAGATTTATATATAGCTCCCACACAAATGTCCCTCCCCATTTGACTTTTCCACTCCATAAACCTCATATTTTAACAGATCATCTTCAAATTTGGCAAAATATCTTATATTTCAACAATAAACGCCCATGGTGAAAATCGGTCACATCGGTTCAGATTTAGATATAACCACCATACAAATTTCCCGATTTGACTTTTTCCGCCATAACTTTTAACCGATTTTCTTCAAATTCGGCACGACAACTTATATTTCAACTAGAAACATCTGCGGTAAAATTGGGTCAGATTGGCTCAGATTTATATATAGCTGCCATACATATAGATCCGGACTTGATTGTTTCTGCTCTAGAGACCAGACATTTTAGCCGATTTTGTTCAATTGTGGCACAACACCTTATATTACAACTAGAAACATCTATGGTGAAAGTGGGTCAGATCGTTTCAGATTTATATATAAAACATATAAAACAATTTCTCTGTTAATGTTTATTTGTTTTTTACTCTAAAGCAACAATTTTCCTGCAAAAAATTGTCTCAATATCTTTTACAGAAAAAGTTTTGTAAAATACAAAAAAAAACTTCAACGTTATAGGGTAGCCACAGTTTCCAATATAAAAAAATTTTCCTGCTATACCAGACACGTTCACCTAATTTCATCAAAATCTGAAGACTTTCGAAAATTTCTCGAAGGTTTTACATGGAATTCCTCATTTATATTGCTAGATTTGTGCAACTCTCTTACGTTTTTGTTGCTTTTTTTCTGAACTGAGGATTCTAATCATAAAATATAAATTATTCTAAAATATATTCTCCTGTTTAACACACATATGAGTTTTAAACTTTCTTTGTATTACAACACCTAGTTCTCGATACAGCCCAACGTGCGCTTCGACACATAGATAAATTTGAACATTTTATATTTCAATTTTTCTCTAAAGTTAAATGTTACAAATTTAAGGTTCACAGCATTGTTTGTGCATCGGATATGGACACAGATGTAGTAACACACACCGTTACAAATACACACATACGCAGAGAGAACACAAATACAACAAATGAAATATAACCAGACTGAAAATGTTGAGTAAATTGGGGGAAATTGCAGAAAATGTTTCAATTTATAAACCATTTGCTGCTCCAGAAATAGAGAAATAAATGTTGGAAAAAAGTTCTGAGGACTTTTATATGGAAATTAGTTATTTAAATATTTTTTGTTTTCAGTGAAAATGTTTTTTTTTTGTTTTTGCGAATTCTCTTTGTTACTTTCAGCAGACAACTTTAGTTCGGTGTAAATTGTTTGTGGGCGGATGTGGTCTGTACAAATGTAAAAGTGAATTGGATATTCTCAGTAAATGTAACTGAATTTGTATACTTTTGGATATTGCACCAGGCTGCTGCACACTTTATAGCAACAAATGTTCGCAGTACCAGCATTTTGTAATTAATATATGTGTTTAGTAGGAAATTGCAAGTATCATATTACTCTTAAAAGGCATTCGGCGTAACGTTGGAGCAAATGTGTTTATTGAGGAGTGGAAACATTTGAGCAATGTTGGCTTATTGTACTGTGAAACAATAAAATCTAACAACGGATCCTGATAGAGGGTATTAAAATAAAAAATATACGTGTATATTGGGATGGGTCACGAACATAAATTTGACCGGTCAACCCCCCCCCATCCCCCAGAAATGAAGATTGGATTGTTTAATGATGATCTGCTAAGTATTTCGTCATTGGGTCAAGCCATCTGTGAGCTAAACGCTCCTGAAAACACCTCTTAAAATCATGCTTCTCCCATGTAATTTGTTTATGTTGGATTTTTGTGAAAATTAATAGAAATTAATAGACCCTTGGAAGCACTTTAAACAAAAATTGTTACTTTTGTCTTAGAAAAACTCATTGGGCGTATTATTGGACGTTTAGATTGATTTTTTGTGGGTTTTCAAAGTGACAGCTACAAACTCTTATTTCTGGGGAACATTTTGCAAAAGTTGGTATGAAAAATAAATAGAAGGACTCAATATCTGTCGAATAATGCCAAAATGGTGAATATGTGACGTTACTGACACCATATTTGTGAAATAATTTAATATAGGAGATGGTTTTTCAGAGCCAAACGCTGCGGCGTCAATTTCCTTCCGCTGTTCATAATATAGGCATCAGTTGAAAGGTATTGACTGCAGCTATTATTTTATACCAAATATGAAAAAAATTCAGTAGTCACTGTGAAAATCCACAAAAATTTACTATACACGTCCAATAATCCGACTTATAAGTTGCTCTAAGACAAGAATCAAAATTTATATTTAACGTGCTTTCAAGGATCTGTTATTTCAGAGAAAATTTTTGAGAACAAATGTAACACAAAGACAATTACAACGGAAAAACATGATTTGTAGGGTTATTTGCAAGAGCGTTTAGCTCACACATGCCTTGATCTACAGGGTTTTCCAACAAGAGGTGTTATTTTGAATCACCCGGTATTTCGGTAGCTGTCACTTTTGAATCTTTTATTCCTTGACATTTGACAAGTATAAACAAGTATGGAAAGGCTAAAGTCGGGCTGGGCCGACTATATGACACTTCACTTCTACCCGAATACAACTTAATTCAGTAAATCATAGACTGATGTGACCTAACCCACTTTGTCAAATTGAGAAGAATACTTGTATCGGGACTATATCCAAATGTGGAACTAAGTGACCCACTTTTACCATAGATGCTTCCAGTTAATGCATAACATGCTATAAAAAATTTGAAAAATAAAAATACATGGTGGGAGGAAAAAATCAAGCCGGGAGCGACATTTGTATGGGAGTTATATATAAATCTGAACCGATTTGACCCATTTTCACCATAGGTCTTTCTAGCTTAAATATAAGATATTTTGCCAAATTTGAAGAAGATCTGTTAATATATCTGATTTCCAGAGCGGAAAGAGTCAATTCGGCAGCGAAATTTTGTATGCGAGCTATATATAAATCTGAACCGATCTGACCCACTTTGTCAACATATGTCACTAGTTCAAATATAAGGCGTTGTGCCAAATTTGAAGAAGGTCGGTGAAAATACGTGGTTTCTAGGACGAAAAAAGTCTAGCCGGGAGTGAAATTTGTATGGGAGCATATAGCTCCCATATATATAATAAATCTGAACCGATCTGCACCATTCTCACCATGGGGTTTTCCACTTGAAATATAAGGTTTTTTTGCAAGATTTGAAGAAAAACTGTTCAAATATGTGGTTTATAGAGAGGAAAAAGTCAAATCGGGAGTGAAATTTGTGTGGGAGCTATATATAAATGTGATCCGATCTGACCCATTTTCACCATGGGTGTTTCTAATTGAACTATAAGACGTTTTGCAAATTTTGAAGGAAATCTGTTGTAATATGTGGTATCTAGAGTGGAAAGAGTTAAATCGGGAGTGAAATTCGTATGGGGGCCCTATCTAAATCTGAACCAATTTTCTTTATTATTTTATTATTTATTATTAAATAGCGTTCGTCCTTGTACCGAAAAACTTCGTTGTGCAAAGTTTCATTTGGTTCTGCCTACAATTGCGACCTGTATCGTGATTACAAGAATAAATGGACAGACGGACGGACGGACATTGCTAAATCGACTCAAAAAGTGATTCTAAGTCGATCGGTATAATTAACAATGGGTCTATCTCCCTTCCATTTGGGTGTTACAAATAATTGCACAAAGACATAATACTCTTGTGGAGTGTATAACTACGCCATTACTAAAACAATGGAACGATACACGTTTCAACAACGCATTGAAGTTGGGTCCTTGAGATGAATGAAAATGAGCCGGAATTCCATGGAAAAATCATCTTGACTGATGAGGCCCATTTCCACCTAGGTGGCTACATTAACAAGCAAAATTGTCATATCTGGGGCTCGGAAAACCCAAGAGTCATAAGGTCATTGGACCTTACTTTTTCGAAAATGAGGTTGGCTCAACAGTTACGGGGAATGGCTATCGAGAGACGATTAATGATTTTTTATGGTCGGAGTTGGATGATATTGATCTGGACAACGTTTACTTTCAACAAGACGGCACTAGGTGCCACACAAGCAACGAAACCTTTGCTCTTTTACGGGAAAAGTTTCCGGACCGTGTTATCTCTTGAAGAGCTGATCACAATTGGCCACCGAGATCTTGTGATTTAACACTTTGCGACTTCTTCCTTTGGGGCCACGTGAAAGATTAGGTCTACGCCAACATCCCAGCGTCAATTCAAGACGTCAAAGATAGAATTCGTGAGACTATCGAGGACAAAGGGCTGCCTCTTTGCGATTTGGTTATGGAAATTTTATTGAAAAGGATACGGTTGTGTAAGCGTGGTCGTGTTCGCCACTTGGCTGATGTTATTTTTCATTATTAACGGCATACCTTCCTCTTTATTATGAAATAAATATCCGATCATTTATCTCAAAAAATTGAATTTTTCTTTGAATACCAAAATAACACCTCTTTTTGGAAAATATTGTAGGATCGAAATATTTTGCAAATCATCATTAAACAATCCAAACTTTATTTTCGTGGGGTGACTGGAACTTGTTTTTCCATTTGTATGGACAGCGACCCAGGCTATTGTAGGTACCAATTTGGGTATTCTGTAGGTTTTCCTACAGCAAACAAATATGTATGACCCTAATTAAAACAACTACGGATATGCTAAGGTTGGGAGTATCCGACTATATAATAACCTCCGCTATCAATCCAATTACAATGTTTTACTTCCAAATCTGGATGAATAAAAAAATCAGCGAAAATATAAAACAAAATGTGCCAAATTTGTCACAAAAATATGAAATATTTATGTTCTAGCCGGGGAAAAGTCAAATCGAAAGATGTATTTGTATATGGGTGAAGAAAAATCGGGAGTGACACTCTGAACCAATTTTCCAAATTCAATAGAGTCCGAGCATGATTGTAAAAAACGTTTTGGGACAATAATGTCTGTTGGGTGTTACAAACAAATGCACAAAAACATAATACCTAGTGGAACGTATAAGGTAACCATTTGATTACACTGTCCAACAAATTAATAATTCTAAGAGTGCATGTTGAGTAGAGTATTTTTGCCGAATAAACTTATAGTCCAGTTGGTCTGGGTTTCTTTTTACAGTGGGTCAAAGTTTACATTTTTCGGTCGAAAGGAGCTAAGCGAAAAAAGTATTGTAAGTTAATGTCTGATGGAATTCTTATTGTCAGAACTATATTGTGGAATTTTATGAGGATCATTTTTGTGCAAGATTTTAACCCTCTAGTTCCTCTCTTTATGGGCCAATTTGACCCTTTTTTCGAGGAAATCAAAATAAGTCCTTTCAAAAAGGACATTTAAGGATTAAAATGTTCTACGAAAAAATTGTGGAATTTTATGAGGATTATTTTTGTGCAAGATCTTAACCCTCTAGTTCCTCTATTTATGGGGCAATTTCACCAATTTTTCGAAAAAAATCAAAAAAATTGTTTCATAGAAAGATTTAAATATCTTTATGTGTATTTGGTGGCACCCAATGAAATTTTCCGGCAAATTTTTTCGTTGATCCTTTTAATCCTTAAATGTCTTTTTTGAAATGACTTTTTTGATTTTTTCGAAAAAAGTGTCAAAATGACCTATAAAGATAGGAGCTAGAGGGTTAAGATCTTCCGGAAAAATAATCCTCATACAATTATACAAAAAGAATTCTGACAATAAGAATTCTCCCAGACATTAACTTACAATAATTTGCTCACTTACTTACTTTGACCCCCTGTAAAAGGAAACTCAGACCAGCTGGACTATAAAATGATTCTGTAAAATCATGGCTTTTCAGAATTATAGAGTTGATTTTCTGTTCCAATCGAAAAGTCTTAATTTGTTGGACAGTGTATTTTTTTAATGAGTCAAATATTTTTTTGGATATAAGTGTCGATAACACAAAGACAAAATACCCCAGCGGAGGGTGTTATTGAACACAAAGTGTTGATTTTACTGGCAATTGCACTAAGTAAATGTTTAAATAATCAATGATTCAATTACAATCATTTCAAAACCACAAATAACTATTGTTACAATATTATAATCAAATGTTGATTTATTCACTAACATTCAATTTTTTTTACAAAATGGTTTTGTCAGGCCATGATCCTTTTATCAATTACAAATTGCAGATTATGCCCTAAGCACTTGCACAAACAGCGAATATAATTAGTTTGGAATTTATTATAATTACATTGGTTGTTGCTATCGCTCTCCTCTGATTAGTGTAGACAAAGTTATTGGGAATATTTAAATTTGCATAAGACAATATATTGGCGGTTATAAAAGTATTCAATTTAGGACTCTGTTCATTTTGTACGTTTATCCATAGACTTTCTCCAAGCAGGCCTCGTTTTCTTTGGTAGCTATCTAGGCAACCACGAGTTGCCGCATATTGTCAACTATGAGACAGACAACAAGATAATTAATTAATTATTTCATATGTATATTAGGATGGGTCGCAAACATAAATTACAGCGGTAACCCCCCCCCCCCAGAAATGAAGATTGGATTGCTTAATGATGATCAGCAAAATATTTCGTCACTGGGTCAATCCATCTGTGAGCTAAACGCTCCTGAAAACACCTCTAAAAATCATTTTTTCCCGTGTAATTTGTATACCCTATACCAAAGGGTACAATGTCTTTGTGGAGTTGTTTGTAACACCCAAAAGGAAACGAGATAGACCCATCGTTTATTACACCGATCGGCTTAGAATCAGTTTTTGAGTCGATTTAGCGATGTCCGTCCGTCTGTCCATCTATTCTTGTAACCAAAGTCCAGGTAGCAATTGTTGTTAACTAAATGAAACTTTGCAAATGTCTCTTCCGATTTGGCTCTTTCAGCTCTAGAAACCTCAAACTTTGACAGATTTTCATCAAATTTAGCAATACAACTTATATTTCAACTAAAAACAGCTCTGGTAGAAATAGGATAGATCGGTTCATATTTATATATAGCTCCCATACAAATGTCTCTTTCGATTTGACTCTTTCCGCTCTAGAAACCACAAACTTTGACAGATTTTCTTCAAATTTGGCAAAACAACTTATATTTCAACTAAAAACAGCTCTGTTAGAAATAGGATAGATCGGTTCAAATTTATATATATAGCTCCCATACAAATGTCTCCCCCGATTTGACTCTTTCCGCTTTGAAAACCACAAACTTTGACAAATTTGGCAAATCAACTTATATTTCAACTAAAAACAGCTGTGGTGAAAATGGGTTAGATGAGTTCAGATATATATATATATATATATATATATATATATATATATATATATATATATATATATATATATATCTGAATATATATATATACAGTGGTGGTCACGAGTTTAGCACACTTCATGTGTGTTGTTTATAATACCAAATAATTTGTTCTGATAATGAACTCTGCGCCAAATATATGTTTTTTATTGTTGCTTATGGTGTGATCAGTAAGCCCCATAATTTTTTTCGTATTCTTTTGTGCCTTTTTCTCGTACTCTCATGTTAGCACATTTGATAAAAGTTGTTATTTTCTGCTTCTTTTTGCGTTTTAATTCATTAATTGGCATGTTTCGGCAATTTTTACTCAAATGGAAGTTATTATTTAACGAAATTTATAACTAGACATTGCTAAAGGAAAATAGTGCATTGAGGCGCAGCGTCAGGTTATTATGCAATTGAACGACAGTGGAAGTACTACTGGGGATATTGCAAACATTATAAATTGATCCAGACAGATTGTGTGCAATATGCTACGCCATATTGGCACTTATGGGAGCTTCAAAAATGTTGCAAAAAATCGGATTTTTTAATTTATAGAACCTGCGTAGCAGATCCACTTAAGAGCTTAACTGTGATTCACAGAGATATTTCGGCAAAAATTAAAATTAGCATTTTTCAAGAACCATAAGAAGAAGAACCAATGAAAAAAAATTTACTTGGATGCATTGTTCAACATAAGCCAAAATATGGCTTACAGTGTCAAATTTAATTTTCTTAGGATCATTTAGAAAAATCCAAGATTTTTGGGCAAATATCGCCTGGATTGGCGAATCGAACATTTGTCGGTGCGGATCTAATAGGAAACAGTACGAATTGTGTCCTCCAAACATGCAGCACAACCGAAAGTACAAATCTGAGACGGCAAAGCTTATTGGCGAAAATCTGATGGTGTATACTGAGTTTTCTGGACACGGCGTTGGTCCGATATACAACATCGATGCACTAATGGATAAGTATATTTACAAAAATCGACTTGTTGATACTATGATAACATATTCAGATAAAAACATGCCAATTATGTGGCGTTTTATGCACGACAACCGACCAAAACACACTTAACGCCAGTGAAGAGCTATTTGGGGCTGAACAGAATAGATTTTTAAAAATGGTGCAGCACAGTCACCGGATCTCAATCTTATTGAGAATCTGTGGAATGAACTTTAACAACATATTATAGCAATAAAACACAAAAATTTGCCCAATATATATATATATATATATAGCTCCATTACAAATTTCGCTACTGAAATGATTATTTCCGCTCTAGCATTTTGGTACAGATTTTCTTCTAATTCGGCATATCAGCTATTGTTTCAAATAAAAATTACTATAGCGAAAGTGGGTCACATCGGTTCAGATTATATATAGCTCCCGATTTGATTCTTTCCACTCTAGAAAGCACATATTTAACACTCCATAAAATTTGGGAAAGCGTCTAATATTTCAACTAGAAAAATTTTGCTAAACATGGGTCACATCGGTTCAGATTTTTATACAGCTCCCGTTCAAAGTTTGTTTTCAAATTTTCTTACAAAAACAGATAGAAGTTTGGAATTTGTAGTATATTCTCCTCTTATAGCTGAATCGTATATCATCCGGTTCAAATGTAATGACCACTTTTATATCCTACACCATAGGGTATAATGACTAAGTGTAGGGTACCATATAGTCGGCCACGCCCGACTTTAACCTTCCTTACTTGTTATGAAACAATTTAATGCAGGCGATGATTTTCACAGCCAAAATGTTCAAACACTTTTTAACAAAAATAAGCGCCGGGTTGTCAATTTCCCCCCGATTTTCATCATTTAGGCACCCTTTCGAATAAAGGTATTAACTGCAGCTATTTATTTTTTGTAAAATACTACCACCAAATACGAAAATTTTTTCACTGTGAAAATCCCCAAAAATTACTATATTTAGACCAAAAAATTACTCTAAGACAAGAATCAACATTTTTATTTAAAGTTCTTTCAAGGGTCTATTAAAAAAATAAGAAAAAATGTAACACAAAAATATTACACCGTAAAAACATAATTTTTAGGGTTATTTTGAGGAGCCTTTAGATCACAGATGGCTTGATCTAGGAACGAAATATTTTGCAAATCATCATTAAACAATCCAAACTTTATATTCGTGGGGTGTCTGGAACTTGTTTTTCCATTTGTATGGACGGCGATCCAGCCTAATATATACTCTTGCATTGGTCTCAGTATTACAAATCAACAAATATATTCCTCAAAAAATTCTTCGGTAATAATAATTAATTAATTAATTAGTTTTGCATGAAAATACCTCAACGAAAAACTAAAAACTTTTGTTGGATATAAGTTAAGGGCTAATAAATATAGAGTGTTCGCTACTTGAAAGAGACTCTAGATTTTCATTCTATAGTCATATCTTAGAAATGATGCTGGCTTTCAAACAAAGTCGTAGCCTTGCATTTAAAATACTTTATTAAATGATTCATATTATAAAAATTCAAGTATTATCCAATTCTTGTCCAAGTTTACTCTTTTCTCCTCAAATATTTTCACAATTAATAACAAATAACACCATTAAGTATTTCACAATTTATTTTCATTCATTTGGCCTTTCTTGGGCAACTGTATCTATGTCCCTTTCAGAGAACATCTACTGCATCATTTTCCCCATGAAATTCATTGTGCAAATGTCATTCATTATTTGTTGCTTTTCAATTCTCAGCATTCGTTCGCTGTTGTCTTTGCCAAATATACGGATTCGAATCGAATCCAAGAACTATTAAATTCTAATTGAGTTTTTAGCACATAAAAATAAATTATGTGTCTATCTTCGGTTCGGTTTTATCGTTCTTTAATCGATTTTTCTCAGTTTCGACAATCTCGCCATAACTGTTATAACTCACAAATTATGTGCCACATTTTCATTCAGACAAAAGGAGTAAATGTGTTTCAGAGTCTACAATGAATGTTGGCTTATATACTTGCAGTTGTTGCAGGGACGATTTCAATTGGGACGATGGATTTTTGACAGTTATATTGTTTCACGTTTTTAGAGAATAACGACATCTAAAGTTCTAATTTGCGTTGAAGATACCACTGGGAAGTGATTGTATTTTTATACCATCACTCTACAGTATACAGTGATGAAAAAAAGTGTAACGCATTGAAGGAGTGACTTATGACCCTACGTATGTTTGGAACAAAGTGTAAATGTGAAAGTGTTCGTCTGAGGTTTTAGTTTATGGTGGAATTAATATCTCGTCAGCATTTTTCGGCAAACTCCAAAAATTGTCATTTTATTTTAGCACAGTTTTTGATTAGTCATAGACATATATATGATTATATCTCTGAATTAGTTTTGTGTACGAGACTCATCAATTTATTATTTATTTAAAAGGTATTGAAAGTACCTTTAAAATGGTATACAACAACATGCACCGTTTTGTACACATGTATACATTTTACTTTATTTCTTGAACTAATTATTTAAATTGCAGTTTAAAGAATACTATTTGTATGCTATATTTTGCTTTTGTAATAATGTTTAGAAAAACATATTTCTTCAAAATAAACAACTCTTCATTCTTTTAAGCTTTCATAAATTTTTTTGGTCACCCTGTACCAATACAGGGTGATAAATCTATGTACTTTTGTCCAGCAAACACACTTTTTAAGTAATTTTTAATCATTTTTATACCCTCCACCTCCAGGATGGGGGTATACTAACTTTGTCATTCCGTTTGTAACACCTTGAAATATTGACCTAAGAACCTATAAAGTATATATATTCTTGATAGTCATAAAATTCTAAGACGATCTAGCCTTGTCCGTCCGTTCGTCTGTTGAAAGCACGCTAGCATTTAAACGAAATGAGCTAGGACGTGCAAATTTTCGACAAATGCGTCTTATAGTCGTAGATCAGTTGGGATTGAAACTGGGCGAAATCGGCCCAAAGGGCTTAATTTTTCCCTCACAAGGACTGAAAAAAACCCATAATAACCCCAAATATTTTAGAGTATTTAAGCATATTTTTTTCAATGTCTGCTTTTTATTCGTAGGGGGTGAAATCGGGCAAAAAGGGATAAAAATGGTACATATCAAACGACAACAGCTAGAAACACGAAATTCGCTGTGTACATTCCTCTAATTGAGCAGGTACATAATATGAAATCATTTTATCTAGATTCGTACTTTTAAGGGATACAATCGGAATAGAGGGATAAAAATGGTACCAACCAAACATCTGCACCTAGAATAATGGAATTCGGTTTATACATTCATCTGATAGATACGTAAAATAAACGGATTTTTGG